>JBAGKK010496558.1:0-15220 GCA_037177015.1 Euceroptres primus
TTCCCGGCTAGGACACTTTACTGGGCCAGGCCTGACTAGGCGGGATACAACGAGGAAGTTGGCTGTACTGAACGGTGCGCGGGCAGATGAGAGAAACTGTTCTCTACTATTCTAAGTCTGGTCGTTACCAAGACCCGGGGAAGACTGCGATTTTAATTTGGCCCTACTCGCCCTCCTCGGTTCCTCACGAGGTCAAGCGTGGTAGGGGTTTTTGTTTATGCAGGAAATTGGTTTTGGCTAGAAGTGGATTAGTAGGGATAATTAGGATTCTCATACCTGTGTCTGTCAAATTCTTTTCAGCACTTGCGAAATTTTGCGTTACTGCTGTCTTCACTGAGCTTGAGAATGTGTTTGCTCAGTGAATTGCTGTAAGTTCACTGACCATTAATTTATAATGCCAATGATTTAAAAATACAGTTTATTTCTTTCAACACTGGTCTAGATTTAATAAATAGCATATTTAAATTTATTTAATAATGTCTAGATCTGTAGTTGTGGCTAATTTTCAGAAATACATAATTCCTTAAACAGGTTTGTTTTGGTTGAGAAGACACGTGGAGTTTGACAGATTCACAACGTGTATGTTTCATAGGCAGGATGGGGTGGGGAGGAAAGAAACATGGCTGGACCTCGCGTTGAGCAGCCGAGATGCGAGTGGTCATAGAAATCGGTTAATGTGTATTACTTTCGCGGTGCGTACGAGTGGACGCAAAACATTGCGAAAGGCAGAGGCAATAGCATGACACTTGCACGTGTGCGCGGCGAGAAGATACGGAGCGCGAGTTCTCTCTCCCTCTCTGTTCTTCCTTCGCGCAGTTCATTACACACTCTCTCATTCAACTTCTCTTTTTCTCTTTCAGCGTAGCTACATGTGTCTCCTAATGCGTTACAGGCTGCATGTTTTTCCATCTTTCATTCTCTTATTCTTTCATTCTTCTATCTTTCATACCTTAAATCTACAACCGCGATAGAGCACCCTTGCACTCTCGCGTATACTTATTATTTTAATTACTAGGTTTGGACACACATTTATTTTGATATATATTAATTTAGTATATATTGTTATATACCTTTAATTGTGTCCAAATGACCCTTGAGAAATTTTCCTGTGTTCCTGAAAGCATGTTAAAAGAGAGAACATGGAATTTCCTGGATCTCTTCCGGGATCAATGAACTTATGATTCATTTTAAAAGTTCGGAATCTAGAATAAAATAAAGTCTTGTCAGTCCTCAAAGCCAGCTCACTTGATTTCTTAACCCGAGTTTGCAAGTGCGATGTCAGCCATTCTTCGCAAGCGCTCGGGTTACGGGTGAGGCAAGGAGACAGAATCTTCATACGAGTGTCTATAATTTATAAAATTATAATTTGAATTCTATATCAACGAAAACCTTGCGTCGCTCGTAACATAATCACAAAATAGACCCAAATAGTCGGGGAGGAGGCCAAGAATTATCGTCGGACGAAATACAAGTGCCGGTAATGTTAAAATTCTCCCGCCCAGCCACGTAGAGGGCAGCATAGAACGGATTCGAGAAACTGCAGCTGAAAGGCCAGACCTATAGCTCAGCGAAATTTACGTTTAATCTTAAGTTTCCAGTTGACTAATACGTTATGAATAGAGTAAGGATATCAACTATCGTGATGATTTGGTAAAACCTAATAGGTTTAAGTACATTTAAATTGAATTTGAAAGAGATAGGTTGATCTCTCACTGGAAATCAAGCCAAGCTTAGGGCCCAGTTTTAGTAGTCCAGAGTCTGTGGAATGTATTGATTTTCTCAAGAGGTCTTGTCACTGACTCGCCGGTTCCCTATTGGTTAGATTGAATCCCGTGCCTCGCACTTACTGCGGTTGCGTCTTTTTCCACTCACTCTTGTTTTGGGAATCTCAGGCTCTTGACGTTTGCGACCTACTTTATTCAAACGATCTATAAGATATAAAATTGGTTAACCTAATTGGGAAAGATTCGCTACGCGTATGTCACAGGTAAATTAACATGCATTTGGTAAGCTTAAATATCCCTTTACAGGTAAAATAAAATGATTTGTGAATTTTGAGGTCATGATAACCTCAGTCTTGCTTTTTCCAATTTTTAGATAGTGCCCCTGTTAGTTAACCGTTACCAAATTTTGAGTTCAGTTCTTATTTCTTGTGTAATCTATTCGGTAATTTAAATAATCTGGAATCTGAAAACTAATCTAAATCGGTAATCTATTCGATTTATCGTGAAACTGTAATTATTAATTCTAAGAGTTTTGGCTTGTGTAAAATCAGCCTTCGAGCCACGTGGCAAGAAACACGCATTTCTAATTGTGTTAAATTCTTTTTGTGAATCAATTCATATTCTTCTTGTAATCAAGCCTATCTTATCTTTTGCTAGGAAATAAAATTCTCTTGCCGTACTTGAGACAATGTTTAATTAAATTGGTCTTTTGCTGTTGATCCGTTAATAAAAGTTCCTACAATTTGAGTATCGTTAATTAAAATTGTTATCTTACGCGGTTAACTGGCGCCCGATATTTTGTTGATTATTTTATTAAATTGAATACTGTATTTTATCTGATTTTTCCGGATTTTAAAAGCCATTTACGTGTTAAGTATGACCAAGCTTGCTCACAAAATATAATGAAAACTTTATCAACAAAGCATCAAGAAATAGAAGGGTTGAATGATTTTTTACCATTCGCACAATATTCTCAAAGTTCGCTTTCTAAACCGGAAAATCACAGAAACGAAATTAATTTTCTCGCGAAAAGCTCTTTCAAAGAAGAGGGCAGAGAGATGTGTCGAATTGTAATATAATTTTGTAATGTGTCGAATTGAACTCATCTTGATTACTTCTAATATGCCGAATATTTTTTTCATCGGATATACAACTGAAATTATTGCTAACTCTGAATTAGGCGTCTTTGAAACAATAGACTTTGACAAGCAGTCTTACGAAATCCTAAAGATATTCCCATATTCTTCACTACTGTCGCCACATCCCTTTCCGGAAATTGTTCTGACCTCATCAAGTTTGGTATAATTGCCAAAATACTCGCCCTTTGATCCAGACATGTAAGCTTGGCAGTGTAAGTATTTCAAAATATGCATAATGTTGCATGTGTAACTCACTGTTTTCCGTATCTTATTCATTTGCTTATTATTTTCAAATGTAATTATTGCTGGATATTTAAACCATATTTTTTTTAAATGCTTAATTTAATACTTAAAATTTGATAGTAAAAGAAGCCTGCAAAAGGCGTGTAATTTTGAAATACAAATTCCGTAGCAAACCTTTATTTTATTGTCTCCTGCATGATTATATGAATATGCTTATATATTGTTATTTTAATTTACGATTCCATAATTAATTCTTTCTTTCAGATGACGACCTTTTTTGAAATATGGACAAGCGACCGCTCTAGAAAGATATCGTTCATGGTAACATGCAGTGTGTTTGATGTTATAGTAAAAAGTAAGAAAAAATTGAAAATTATAAGAACTCGGCTCGTTTTGGAATCAGATGGGACAGAAATTGATAAGGATTACGTATTGGCATATTTTTCGCAAGTTGTGCTCATGGTTCTGGAGGCTCATGAAGTTTGAAAATCACAGGAATCTTCGATAATGGTCAACATATAAAAAGAAAATATTTTGGCTCCTCCTGCAGAGAGCAACATTCCAGAAAATGCTAGCGGAATAGAGAATTCTGAGATCTTAAAAGTTCTTACGGAGACGGATAACCTTGCTTTTTAAGAAGCAGAATTCATGCCTGCAGAAGTCGTAACTGATATTAACCTAAACTTCTTGTCCAATTTCCAATAAAACTTATCGAATCTGGATTCATCATACATGAAACAGCTTCAGGATGGAATTAGTGGAAAAGGTTTGACAAGAGAGCTGGTTCACAAGGTAATCCTCCAGATGAGGAACATATCTTCCAACATTCCTTGTGCAGTGTTGCGCAAAGTCGCACAGGAGAAGAAACCCAGTAATTGTGTAGGGAGATAAAAAGAAATTAAAAAGGAAAAAACCCGTTATATTAGGGAAAATTGAAACCGTAATTTCGGTAAGTAAAATTTTAATAAGATAAAGTGAAAAAAGAACACCAAATTCGGGAGAGAAGAACCGAAAAGTCGGATTAAAATAATTCAAAGGTATTGCTATTTCAAAAGTAAGAAAAAACGCCATTTCGGTTAAAATCAAATAAAATAACTGGAAAATAAAGTTGTTTGTTAAATAAGAAGAATTAGAAGCAACATAATTGATGGATCAAATGGCAGAAAATAGAAGAAATTAAGAAAAGTGTAAAAATTTCGTTGGTGAAAACGTAGCAATTACGTGACAGGGGACGCCGTGAGAGAAAGACGGAGATAATTTCCGCGCGCAATTAAGGAGATTTGGCGCGCAACCAGCCATACTGACACCGCGGAGTAAGGAGAAAGTGGAAGAGGTAGCCACCGAACACTTCAAGTCCGAGCGGTATCTCGGGCCCCGTGCCTCCCTCACCCAAAATAATAAAATTTCAAAATTTTCCACCAATATTAAGTGAAGAGTGGAAAGAGTTGGAAAGTCAAACGGCCCAGGTACAGCTATCATATTAATAAGCTGTACACTCAGCACAGTCCCGGGGAGAACTATTTCCAACCAGCCATAGTCCCAGAGTACACGTCGATGACGTCACTCGAGGGGACGTTCAGCAGTAGAGCGTGAAATTTTGTAGATAGGGCGAACTACCGAACGAACACGAAGCGGTAAGCAATAGGAATTGCCAGGAAAATTAATAATACTAGAGAATTAATGAAATTAAGGTCAGGAAAAATCAAAATGGCAGAAGCAAATAATGAAATCAACCCAGAAAGTAGGGAAATGGAAAGTGATAGGAATCAAAATGATAGGGTTAGAATAGAAGTAGATGTAGAATCTAACCAAGAGGGAGTAAATGAACAAAATGAAGTAATTAGGAGAATTGACGAATTAATTCCTAACCAGGAAGACCAAGAAGTAAACGTGAGTAGGGCCCCGACTAGTGCTAATACTCAGACTCTAGAACAAAATAGGAATTTTGGGACAATACCACGCGTTTACAATAGAGAATGGGAAAATGTTGAAAGTCGTCAGTCAGTACAGCTTTCGGTGCAACGGTAGTTAGAGTTCCGGATAATAATACAATTGGCCAGTGGAACCCAAATAAGGAAATTATATTAGAACAGGTGTCAAATTCCGGAGATCCCGGAATTAATAGTCTGCAAATATCTGAAAAATCAGATAAAGAACCCGAGTTAGGGAATATAAATGGAAATAATAAAACAGACAGAGTCGATAATACAACATTTAGAGTAGATTCATTTTTAGAAAACAATGAACGTTTTCTAAATAAAGTAGATGAACCCGTCGAATATAATGAATTCATGAATAAACAAAAGGAAGAATTTTTCAAATTAAAAGAAATTGAGCGTAGGTTACGCGGAACAAGGAAAGATAACCCAAGGGCACATAGTTCGTTTGAACAAAGAAATACAACACGATCGATAAGTATTAATCCCTCTTTAACAGCAATTAATTTAGAAGGAACAACACAAAATAGACATAAGGGATTTCAAAATACACAACCAACGGTTCATTTTGAAACAGACCAAACGAGGAATTTAGAAGTTAGGTCGGAGGAACTAACACGTTCCAATATTAGGACATATTGTACGGAAGCCGGTCCAAGTAGCGAAAGTGAATTTTTTAGAGTCAAAGACACTCAGGCGAGACAAAACCCTGATCACTTTCTCGAAAATCTAGAAAGGTTTCAGAAAGTTTATGGCATAGGAAACGTAGACATTCTAGAAAATCTTGACGCGGCTTTAGCGGAGGAAGCACTGGAATGGTGTCTGGTTTCGCGTAAGAATTGGCGAAACTTATCAGATTTTAAGGAAGATTTTTTTTCGGTGAATATCGATGAATGATTTTCCGAAGAAATTAGGCAGAAAATAAAATTCTGTAATCAGGAACAAGATCAGAACATACATTCTTTTCTAACAGAAATTAGGAAGTTGTTTACGAAGTTAAACCCCCCGTAAAGGGTTGGAATGGGAACTTCGTAGACCTTACGACAATTTGAGGATAGAATACAAGATGTATATTAAAAGAAATTATTTTAATACATTCGAGGAATTGGAAGATTTAGGAATGGAAAGGGAATCAGAGTTAGTTAAATCGAAAATTAGAGATCAGATACTACAGGCAACAGAAAATAAACCAAAAGGCCCGAATAATCAGAATCAGGAGCAAAATGACAATTCCAATAGAAATAGGAGTAGTTCAAGCAATAATAGTAGTAACGCAAATAACCAAAATAAACAAAATTCGAATCAGGGCCAACAAAACCAGGGAAATAATTTGCAAAATCAGAGAACTCGTTTTGGAAACCGTAACCAATACAATCCTTGGAAATCTCCTTTTTCTCCTGATTCCAAAATCAGCAGAAAAATAGATCTATATTCCAACCTCGCAACCAGGGATTTAGACCTAGGCAACCCTTCAGTCCATTGATTCAGTTGTTTAGACAGCTTGCAATAGAAAATACTAGTAACCCCAGTACAATGTCAATTCAACAATTAACACAATTAGAATTACCAGAGATTGAAGGTTCAGGAAAGCAAAACAAAAATAACGGTAATAATAGTCGAAAGCAGAGCCAGCTAGGGAATAAAAATTCGAACACGAGCAACCAGAAATCCAAAAACGCCCAATCTTGCGCGCAAAATGTTGCGAGTCCGAGCTCAGGTAAACAACAACAACAGAATTCGTAAGCGAGTAGTAATAACCAAGGCGGAAATCAACCGTTAACGTGTTTCTTATGCGGTATGCCAGGACATTTTAAAAGAGAATGCTGGTTTGTTAGTAACAACCAGGGAAATGATTCAAGCAGGTACTAAGGGCAAAGGTACCAACAAAAACTGCCGAACCGCCTGAAAGTCTTAATATTAATACAGACGACATACGAATCAGGTGAAACTAGGTTTCACCTTTTAACTAATTTCGAAGGGCAAAATTGTAGGATGTTAGTTGATACCGGCGCAATACATTCCTACTTAGGTAAAGGCTTAATAGAAATAGTTAAAGCATTTAACCATAACATATATCAACCTTCGTCGCGAACTTTATTAGTAGCAAACGGCGAGTCGTTAGAAATAATTGGACAAGTAATCATTCCAATTAAAATCGGACACGAAACGAAGAGAATACTTTTCAGATTGGTACCAAATTTAAGGTCCTGGAAACGGCATGCTTCAGTTTAAGAGAATGCCGTTTAGCCTATGTAACGCTCCAGCCACTTTCCAGAGACTGATGGACAAAATAATTACGCCAGACTTGAAGCCTAAGGTGTTTTGCTATCTGGACGACATAATCATCGTCACTCAGTCCTTTGAAGAACACTTACTCTACTTAAACATCGTTGTGGACAGAATCAATGAGGTTGGGTTGACTGTGAGTCCGGACTAGTGTGAGTTTGGGTGTTCAGAAGTGAAATACTTTGGTTTCGTAGTCAATGAGGAAGGTTTGAAAATAGATGAGGATAAAATTAAACCAATTTTGGAATTCCCAAGGCCGAAAACAATTAAACAATTGCAAATATTAATAGGCATGGCAAGTTGGTATAGAAAATTTATGCCACATTTTGCAGTTAGTTGAGCCACTGAACAGACTTCTTAAAAAACGTAGGGATTGGAAGTGGACTTCTGAGCAAGAGAGAGCATTTAGTACCATTTAAGAGCTTTCAACAACAGCACCAATTTTATCTTGTCCAGATTTCACTCAACGCTTTCAATTAGAAATAGACGCTAGTAACACAGGTTTAGGTGCAGTTTTAACCCAAAATATTAACGGGGAAAATCATGTCGTTGCTTATGCAAGTAGCAAGAGGTTTGAACGGTGCTGAAACTAGATATTCAAGCTCAAACAAAGAATGTTTAGCTGTAATATGGGCAATTAGGAAATTCAGGCCGTATCTAGAAGGGTATAGTTTCAAAGTCATTACAGATCATATAGCTCTGAAATGGCTACACAATCTAAAAAACCCGACAGGGAGATTGGCAAGATGGGCACTGGAATTGTTAGAATATGACTACGAAGTTATCTATAGAAAAGGTAGCATCAATTATGTGCCAGATGCCCTATCTAGAACAATAAAACCGAAAGAGAAAGTAACTTCAATTTTAGCGAGTACAGTAAAAAACCCGAACGAAAATTTACATATCGATTTGGATAGTTCGTATAAAACTAAGTTAAAACAGGTTAGGAAAAAACCCGAAGATCATGGCAAATGGCGTATAAGGGACAAACAGCTCTATTTTTACAGAGTTAACCCATTAAAATCTTCCCTATTCCCAGACGACAACGCTTGGAAACTTACAATTCCCAAAAACCTTAGGACTCAAGTTTTGCGCGAAAACCATGACGAAATTCAAGCAGGTCATTTAGGTGCAGAGAAAACCTATGCTAGAATAGCACAACATTATTTTTGGCCTGAAAGGTATTCAGATGTAATCAAGTTCGTTAAAGAATGCGATACTTGTCAACGCGTTAAAGCTAGTAACCAGAAGAAAGCAGGTTTTATGGGAAAAAGAATTATAGAGGAACCATGGACAGTCGTGGCCGCCGATATTATGGGACCACTTCTAATCTCTAAAAAAAAGAGAAATGAATATCTTTTAGTTTTTGTAGACCTCTTAACCAAATGGATTGAGGTAATCCCTATTAAGAAAGCAAATGGAAAAACAATAGAAACGGAATTTCACAAAAAGGTAATTTCTCGATGGGGAACACCTAGGGTGTTACTTACAGACAATGGGAAAGAATTTGTAAATAAAACCATGCGAGAATTAGGAAATAAGTTTGGCATTAGGCACGCCAACACACCAAAATACCACTCTCAGGCAAATCGTTCTTTATAGAACGGTTACACAACCTTTCTATAAAGACAGCAATTAGAGCTCACATCGAAAACCACCACGCTTCTTGGGATGAAAACAACAAAGATTTGAAATTTTCGTTAAACACATGTAAGCATTCGTCCACCCAATTCACCCCAGCGTTTTTAAACCTAGGACGTGAGTTGGAACCACTTCAGTCTCTTCGGAAAAATCTGGAAGACACGGAGGACATAGAATTCCAAAGTGTCGATAGATGGGCCGATAGACTGAGGAGGTTACAAATAATAAAGGAAGAAGTTTAAAAGAACTTGGACGAAGCGAACGGGAAAGAAGCCCATCAGTACAATTATCGTCACAGACCAGTCAGATTTTTGGTAGGCGAGAAAGTACTATAGGCTAGTAAATCACTGTCAAATAAAGCGGATAAAAAAGTGAAAAAACTATTTCACTTATTCGATGGTCCGTATATAATAAAACGTAAAATATCGAACACGAGGTACGAATTAAAAGATGATCGCGGAAAAAGTTTTGGAGAATGGGATGTCGGTGACTTAAGAAAATATAGAACTAAAGTAAATTAGAGAAATCTTAAAAATAATTACTGTAACACTCGACTCTTGAAAAAATTATTAGAATTACTCAAACTCTCAACTTGACTTATAAATACTCATACTCCTTTACTAGAAGACAGGGAACTAAATTAATTTCAGATCATGGAGGAGAGAACTAGATGCAAACTGTCATGAAGGAGAAGTTCCGCCAATGGAGGGCTTCCGAGAAACTGAGAAGAGAAAAGGAGGAAGAAGAAGAGAGACTAAGACTATTATTTAAAATCACAGACTACTTCAACTTATACGTTAGGATACCAATTCAAATTTGCAAAAGGGAAAAGAACAAACTCTTTAAGACAAACTCTGCACTCAGGACGTTAAGGGATTTTCTTTTTTTTTTGTGATTGTTTCAGGTAGTCCAAGCAGCGCAGGAAATTGAGAATTCACCAGACCAGGGGACCAGCCAACGAAATCAATCTTCAAGGATGGAGATACAGATTCTGCAATAAGATTATCCCAAAGGAATAATTCATAGCGAGGGGGTGTAACGGAGTTACATCGTTAGGGCCCTATCTAACCTATCGACTAATCCGAGGAGGCACGACGAGGGCCGGACCTGCTCGATCATAGGTAAGCAGGCCGGCCGGTCGCTCCTCGTGCTTCACTTCGTTCCTGCCCGCCCCATCGTGAGCATTAAATCCGTTGATGATACTTGAACAGTGTGTGCCTACATTGGGAGTTTGTCCTCGTTGTTGCTGGCCCTCGCATTTTCCACTTACCGCCTTCGAGAAAAACCTGTACAGCGTAGAATCTCCGTAAGTGAATAAACTATTGTTACGAGATCGACCGTGTCAAGTTTTTTACCTTTCTCTCTCATCTTTCCAAATATTAAGCCCTTCCCCCCATATAGCACTCCCGCTATAGTGTACTTTACAAAAGTGAAAATATACGATGGGTATATTGGAAATCTTAAACCGCATTATAAATAAATACATTTATTTTTTATAACTGTGAATAATAATTTCTTGTGAAAATTGAAACATGCAGGAGAGAAATCTTACAGGCAAATTGTAAATATTCGACATTGTAAGGTTATGTGGAAGTTATTAGAAGTTATACTAATCGGTTAAACGCAATATACTCGTCGTCTTCTCCAAGAACGTCTTTTCTTCTTTTCCTCCAACTTTTGCACTTACAACACTTGTCTGGCATCCTGGAAAATTTTGTAAAATGATTTTCGACTTCCTACATGGGTTCATAACCTCCTATGCCGTTAGTGTGTTCTGCCCGTGCATTAGCCGCCATGTTCTGAAATGCTATTCAGCCCCTTCCCCCAATTGAGGCTTACCTTGCGCGCCTGTTACACTTCACTCTCAAAACGCACGTGCCTGAGATCCCTTTCCACCGAACCCATTTCGTTTCTTTCGGTCAACGGATTGACAATCGGTCTAAGTCTCGAAGTTTTTGTTGCATCTCGACCTCTACCGTAGTGAGCGAATGTTCCCGAGTTGAACGAAGGGTCTACTAGCAGGGGATTTAAATTGCGACGACGAGGATTCCGAACGGCATCTAAATTTGATTTGTCATTAGCGAGATAATTCGGATAATCTCTATCACTGGGCACATTCGACAAGATTTCTCCCCCTTCAGGCCTTTGATTACTCGGAATACGTGAGGGGGGAAAGGGTCGTCACGATTGACGGTATGACTTTGTCCATCTTAATTTTGATTAGACGACAATAGCCTCTCTAATAACTTATTTTGTTGAGAGATTATGTCGTCGTATCGGGTGGCCAATGCACAGTGGGCCGGAAAATGCAGAAAAGTATCAAAATTCGCACTACACTAGAAAAATGGCAGAATATTTTTTTGCATATTGACAGTTTCGCATATTAACTTCAATAATGCCTTTAACGTTTTAGGAGCATTTAAGTCGACTACAGCTATGGAATGCCCAAAAACTTAAAAAAAATGGAAAAATTATCATTTTCTCTTACACAGGACAATAAAAAAGAGGCATATGAGTCTGAAAATTTGTACTCGGGGGTTTTTGGGGTCCAAAAGTATGAATTTTTAGTCTGATAATTAAATTTTTCAAATTCAAGAGGGCGGATACAAAATGGCGGATCCAAATTTACAAAAAAGGCATATGAGTCTGAAAATTTGTATTCGGGGGTTTTTGGGGTTGACGAGTTCGAACCTTAAGTCCGATAATTAGATTTTTCAAATTCAAGATGGCGGATTCAAAATGGCGGATCCAGATTTACAAAAAAAGGCATATGAGTCTGAAAATTCGTTTTCGCGGGTTTTTGAGATCGAAGTGTACGAATCTTAAGTCTGATAATTAAATTTTGCAAATTCAAGCTTGCGGATTCAAAATGGCGGATCCAAAGTTACAAAAAAAGGCATAAAGCTCTGAAAACTTTTACTCGTGGGGTCTTGGAGTCCCTGAGTACGATTCTCAAGTAAGAAAAATGAAATGTTTAAATTCAAGATGGTGGATTCAAAATGGCGGATCCAAATTCACAAAAAAAGGCATATAACATATAATTTTTTGGAGTCTCTGAGTACGATTCTCAAGTCAGAAAAATGAAATTTTAAAGTTCAAGATAGCGGATTCAAATTTACAAAAAAAAGGAGGTAATCAGGCCAAAATAGATACTATAGGAAATACAACACTCGTCTAGAATCCTTTCCATTTTTTGTTTTAGATTATTTACTACGAAAAAAAATTGTTCTGATGGATTTCTTTGTGGTTTAGGATAAAAATACGATTCGGGACGGCAATACTGACTGCAGAATCAGTTTCAGTACGCCAAAAACTATAAGTAATATTAGTCTGATCCAGAATCCTCTTGTTTTTTTAGATCATTTTTTACAAAAAAAACACGGTTTTGAAGAGTTTTTTGAGGTTAGGATAGTAATACAATTTTATACGGCAAATTCGACATCAGAATTAGTTTTACCACACGAAAGAAGCATAGAAAACCTCAGTCTGTATCATTGTTCACACTAATTTCATTTGATAGATCATTTTAAACAAAAAAACACTGTTTTTAACCGTTTTTTGAGGTTAGAATAAATAAGCGCTTATGTAAAAAATGGTCTAAAAACACAAGAGGATTCTGGAGAGGACTAATATTATTTATAGTTTTTGCCGTGCTGAAACTAATTCTGAAGTCAGAATTTCTGTACAGACTCGTATTTTTATCCTAAACCACAAAGAAATCCCGCAAAACAATTTTTTTCGTAATAAATGATCTAAAACAAAAAATGGAAAGGATTCTAGACCAGTGTAATATTTCCTATAGTATTTTGTCCTGCTGAAATTGAATCTGAAGTCAGGATTGCCATACCGAATCGTATTTTTTAGCGACCTCAAAAACGGCCCAGTATAAATTTTCAAAGCTCTATACCTCCTTTTATTTGTAAACTTGAATTCGCCATCTTAAATTTAAAAATTTCATTTTTCTGACTCAAAAATTGTACTCATGACTCCAAACACCCACGAGTAAAAGTTTTCAGAACTATACGCCTTTTTTTGTAAATTCGGATCTGCCATTTTGAATCCGCCATATTGAATTTAAACTTTTTATTTTCCTGACTTAAGAATCGTACTCAGAGACTCAAGAAACCCTTTGAATCCGCCATCTTGAATTTGAAAAATTTAATTATCGGACTTAAGATTCGTACTCGTCGACCTCAAAAACTCCCAAGTACAAATTTTCAGACACATATGCCTTTTTTTGTAATTTTGGATTCGCCATCTTGAATTTAAATATTTAATTATCGGACTGCTCGTCAACCACAAGAACCCTCGAGTACAAATTTTCAGACTCATATGCTTTTTTTCGTAAATTTGGATCCGCCATTATGAATCAGCCCTCTTGAATTTGAAAATTTTAATTATCGGACTTAAGATTCGTACTCGTCGACCTCAAAAACCCCCGAGTTTAAATTTTCAGACTCTTATGCCTCTTTTTTATGGCCCTGTGTGAGCGAAAATGATCATTTTTTCAGTTTTTGGGAATTCCATAACTATAGTACACTTAAATGATCCTAGAAACGATAAGGGAATTATTGAAGGTAATGTGCCAAACTGTCAATTCGCAAAAAAAAAATATATATTCCTCCATTTTTCTAGTGTAGTGCGAATGTTGATACTTTTCTGCATCTTCTGGCCCGCAGTGCAATGCTTTAATTCTCCGTTCGAAGATGCTGTAATTTTGATCTATACCGGAAATAACTCACCCGGGTCAGGTGGGAGTCGGTGTGCGTGAACCCCTTTCCTTTTCTCTTCCCGCACCCATCGGAAAACCGGTGTTAGATGCGATATTTTTCTCGGTGTTAGGCGCGTTATTTGTCTCGGTTTTAGGCCGAGCCTGCGCCTCTGAGTCTCTGTGTCATCAATTAATGGTTAAAAAGCTAGGATTTGACCCAATCTGGTCGACGAAATCAATTTTAATTTTAATTTTAATAATCAGAAAGATTTCTGATTTAACTGATAAATTACAACATTCAAACTCAAAATATACAGAACAAGTTATGAAGTTATGAAGTTATTTTAAATTTTTATTTAATGGATAATTTTGTCAATAATTAAGGCAAGATCTAGCATCGACAAACTTTTCAAAATAATTTTATTTAATTGATCAGAATAAGATCCAATCTTTATTTAATTCAACGATGGATCAGAATAAGATCTGACATGTATTCAATTTAATAAATTTTCTTTAATTTCGATTATTTTGCCGATAATCAGAGGAAGACCTAATATCGACAAATTCTTAAAACAAGTCTAAATATTGAATACTGAATAGCGGAACAAGATCCTAAAATTCAATTTCAAACAAGTAAGGGCAAGACCTAAACATCACCGAAGTTGGCACATTTATTACATGTCTAATATTTTGTATTAGTTTGGATCGTCTACATGACTCAAATTATTTTCATAATTTAGCGACTTATTCGACAAACAAGGTTTTATTTACGTTTGAGCCACGTAATAAAATGGCTCAGATTGTTTTAATTACACTTGTCTATACAAAATGTAATTAATTTTTTAATTTTCAAGTCTATATGCAACTTGAAAATAGTACATTTGAACCGTGTAATAATGCGGTTCAAATTATTTTGCTTCAGTTGAACGACAGGACAAAGATCTATGTTGTTCGACTTTGGCGAAAATAAGAGTTTAAGGTTCTCGATTATTATAAAATTGACAGACAAGTTATAAAACATAATTGATAAAGTTTTCACATATATTATTTCAATATAATCATAAAATGTTCAAATATAATATTTCTACGTCAATTCATATAATTTTATGCTTAGAATTCATTAAAGAAAATTAGTAGAGAAGACAATTTCTAAAAATGGTTTCTAAAGATAAACGCCAACGTGGCGTTTGAAGCTATTGTACAACCGTGTACAATACGACTTTCGGCTGAGCAAAGTGTGGCTCATAAGCACTGACACCTTTTTCACCACGTAATCACACTACTTGATATTTCGACGCTTCTAGGATGCACTCACTACAATTTTACGATATTTTACCCAACTTGCCCAACGTTGCGCGCCAAATAAGACAGATTTGAATTCTGCTTAGAATTATGTCGAATAATTATTGACTTTCTGTGACTTACCGCAGAATTCTTCTCCTTCACTTGGCGCGTCTTGAGTCAGAGCTGCCAAGGCTCGAATTATGTATTATGAACAACTTAGCAAGTTGTTGAGCACCAGGTTGTAGGTTATATATA
>JBAGKK010496580.1:0-15216 GCA_037177015.1 Euceroptres primus
ATATTTCAAGTCCTTGAATTGAAGAACTTGAAATATTACAAAATATTAATTAATAATTTAATATTTTATATTATTATCAATTTATTTACATTCCTTGAGTCTCGACAAACGGCATCACTAATTTCAAAAACTTATTTAACCTTTATGGTTTACTAATCTTGTATTTGAATCGAATCGGAAAAATATAATACCAGAAAAATATGCACAATACGAGAGTAATATAATGCAAACCTTTAAAACAAAATGCTGATGCACATATAGAAAGCGTATGGATAAAGATTATAGATAAAAAAAATGGATATAGGTATAAAATTTATATAGTTCCAATGAAGCACAATCCTGACAAATTTTTATAGAGACTATAAAAATTGTATGCAACCTTTTTGCGTAGAATTTATGCATAGCCACACTATTAAATGTTTATTTTGGTAACAGAAAGTGCGGAATAGTTCTAGAAACTGGAAAATCGATCAGTGAAATTTGCGGCCAGAATAATGTTGATTCTTCACTCGATATATTTTTTTATCTAACCCTTTTGAATTAGAACGCGAGAATTTGTTATTTTTTAAGGAAACTTAACTTACAATTTGTTCTTTTGTTTTAATGTAAAAATAAAGCTTAACTTTATGATTTTTTAACTGCGCATATAAAAATACGTTTTTTTAATTTAAAAAAATATGCTACCAGAAGAAAATATAGAATACCAAGTTATTAAAAAAAGAGCAATTAATTAATTGTATTCTGGATTCTAATCAGAATACCAAATATCTGTTTGAGGAAGCAAAATGGGGATAAATGTTTTGAAATCTGATTTCTATCATTTCATTAATCATCATGCGCACTTTCAAGATAAGGATCCAAATCGAGCGAGAACCGAACTTCAGGTATAGACTATATGACTTCAAAGCTTCACAGGATATTGGACTTGGGACAGTTTATAGTTTATTTCCATTGGGGAAAAAGATAAGCGACGAAAATAGTTTTAAAAAGAAAGTAGTACTAAAAGCGAAGTTTCTGAAGTAATGAAATCTGTACTCACCTTGAGGAAAAGTTCTCACACTTTGAAAAATAGTTATCAACTCATTAAATAAAGTTAACTTAACTTTAAACCTGATTCAATATCTTTATTTGAATATTAAAAGCACTTTAGTACCTATTTAATTAAAAATAAAATCAGCAATAAATTCATGATCGATTTATTATACGTTCTTGATCAATGTCTGGGTGTGCTAAGCAAACAAAAAAAAAACAAAAGCAATAAAATATTAGCAATTAAAAGGTGCGATTTAAAAGCAGTTTTTTGTTAATGATCCTACTTGAAAATTATAGCTTTTTGCTGGAAAGCACCCTTCCCAAAGATTATATACCTCTCTTTCATATCAGCCACCCTTCTGTTGTCTCAAAAGTTCACAAAAGTAAGAAGAAAACAAAAGAAATAAATGTTTCACCATAAACACCACGAACTTCGATCAGAAACAATTTCGAGCACAAACTCGATCGATTACTCTCAACGAACTAGATTTGAAACGAACTACACTTTCAAAAAAAATTATTTTTTTTTAACAATATTTTTAGAAATAATTTCTAATAGTTAAAATTCTTTTATTTCATAAAGGATATTAAATTCTATTGAATAGGATACAGACCATCAGTGGTATGTTGCAATCTGGTCAAGGTGCATTTTAAGCACGAAAATTAGAAATTTTTATTTTTTATTTTTTAGATGAATGTAGAATTTTTTTTATATTAGGCCCCGAAAACGCAATTAAGACACGGCGAAAATCCAGCGGTCGACGGGATACGGGCGTCGCGACCTCCGACCACCGACTGGCTCAAAGTCGACGTCGCGACGTACATCGACGCCAAACTGTAAAGAGGGGAAGGATGGATATACACTACCCAGAGCTCATCGATCTTTTCGATAGAGGCGCAACCAATGGGATAAGTATATGTGCCCAATGATCGGTTTGGTCTGTTATCAACTTTTCAAAAGTATCGTTTTTAAATATATCATTGGCAGGAAGAATTCATTTTCAGAACGATATTTCATTTTAAGATCTGAAATTTCTATGAAAAATCGTTCACGAAAACTTTCTGAAAAAAAGAGGAATTGAGGTTAGAATAAAATTATTTTATAATTAAAATCACATGCTTGGTGTAAAAAGTTTCAGCGAGTTCAAAATAAAGTAATTACTAATTAGTGGAAACAAAATTCGTATAAAGTTGTGAGAAAGAAAGTTGTGGAGTGTGTTAAGCATAAATTAAAACTTTGTCTCAGGCGTTTTTGAGGTCACCAATTACTAGAATCGGCGGTAAATAATTTTGTAAAATTGTAAACTCAAAAATATCCCCACACACCGAAACTGGGAAAAGTTGAAGTCACTTTTTTTAAAAACAGTTTTCAAACAAAAGTATTGTTTTCTCTTTTTCACTTGATTTTCTAACTTTTCAACTCAATATAAGTGAATTCTCTATACCCTAATTGTTAATTTATTAATTAAAGGAAATATGGAAAAGAACTGCAACTGAAAATGGTAAAATTTTTGGCAGCCAATGCAGTTTTTTTATTTCAGTGATAATTTTTTGTCGATACGAAATTTAATACACTGAACGCGCGGTTCTGTGCCGCGCGAAATCCGTCTTCCAGGAAGTAGTTTATACATACTAACACATTCAAATTTGGGCAAAGGGTCTGAGGGCGACGAGGAAAGCTGAACTCGGAGCTCAGCGGTAGCGTAGCAACAAAGTGCGCAACAGTGACGCAGTAGTCTACGCGTCGGTTCGTATCAGTTCGTTTTGAGTGTTTTGGTTATGCGTTATGTGTAATCATTCATAAATACTAACTAAATCAAACTTAACAGTAAATTAGACATTAAATTAAACTTATATTTAAAAAATATTTTTCATTCGTGACAAGCATCAAACAGAAATAGTTCATACGACCCTGACTTCTTTACGTTTAGAGTCACTCGCTTTAGTGTCAAGGCCATTGAGGCAACCCCCGAAGCCTGCACAGAACCGCGCGTTCAGTGTAATTCGGGATCATTCCGCGTTTTCGCTGAATAATAATTTATTTTCAACTCTGGTTATGCAAGTGAAAATTCAATAAAGGAATGTCCAGTTGAATATATGGTCCAAAGAGGTCAAAGAAAAGAGAATGTATGTGATGAAGGATGGAACTAACAAGTTTGATAGAACTTATTAAGTGGTAAGATAAAGCTTAGATCAGACAATCTGTGATTTAAACTCCCAGTAGTGAAACTTCCGCTCTGACCGACAATCCTCAAGTAGTACAAGACGATTTGATCAGACTACTGAATAGACGTTGATAAGGAATAGAACACTAGTATAGGAAGGAAGCATTTCTCAATTTAGTTCCTTTCAGGTTTGTTTTATATTACCTAACACAAAGCACATTCTCAAACTTATTAAAGTATTAGTTTAAAGGATTAATTATACATAACGTAGTGATTTTTTAAATGTTGTATTATTCTACAAATTAAAATACTGGTGCGAAAAAAAACTGAAAGTGATTGAAACAATCACAAAAAATTCTGGGGTACCTATCATTTTAAGGAGGAATTGGACAGACATCAGTCGGAAAAAAAATTAGTCAAAGCGACTATTTCTTTAGGATTTTAATTTTATAGTTTTTTTTAGTTGAAATGTGAAAAATTTTATTTCTGATCAAATAAGCTATCAAAAGTTTCACTTATGTGCACTGGAAAAAGTGATTAGTTTGGCCAACTATTTAGTTTGTAAAGTACTGCTATTTTATTAGTTGGGACAACCATTCTATTAGTTGCAGTGACTATTCAATTATAGTATCAGAAACTAATAAAATGGTTGTCCCAATTAATAAAATAGCTGTACCATATCTTACAAACTAAATAGTTGGCTCACCTAACCATTTTTTTCAGTGTCGACTTTTGATTTTTTTTAAGTTTTATAAATGCCATAATTCTGTTAATACTGATTTGATAAAAAAATGTTGCACATTGACAAAAATGGTTAGTCGGGATAACTACTTAGTTTTTAAGATATTTTACTATTTCTTTAGGATTTTAATTTTATAGTTTTTTTTTAGTTGAAATGTGAAAAATTTTATTTCTGATCAAATAAGCCATCAAAAGTTTCAATTATGTGCACTGGAAAAAGTGATTAGTTTGGCCAACTATTTAGTTTGTAAAGTACTGCTATTTTATTAGTTGGGACAACTACTGTATTAGTTGCGGTGACTTTTCAATTAGTATCAGCAACTATTAAAATGGTTGTCCCAATTAATAAAATGACAGTACCATATCTTAAAAATTAATAGTTGGCCCAACTAACCATTTTTTCAGTGCAAAGATAATTTGTAGAGTTTTTCCAAAACTATCGAGAATCAAGAGTCAAACTTTTGAATTTTTGAAAAAATGATACTGAAAAATTTTGTACTTCTTAAAAAACTGTTTTTCGAAATTTTGAAAATGCTCTAACTTTTTGAATTTTAGACGAATTGAAAAATGTTGTAAAGATATTTTATAGAGATTTTTGATTAAAATAAATTCAGTAGAATGAATTTTATGAAAGGGGATTTCTATATGGAACCCAAAAATCCCAAACAGAAATTCCATATGATATTCCTTATAAAGTAAAACGGTTAGTTGGACCAACTACTTAGTTTGTAAGATATGGTACTGCTATTTTATTAGTTGGAACAACCATTTTATTAGTTGCATTTTAATAATTGACAAGCATTTTAATAATTGAATAGTCACTGAAACCATTGAAATTGTTGTTCCAACTATTAAAATAGCAGTATTAACTAATAAAATAGCATCCGTAGCATATTTTACAAGATAAAGAGTTGGTCCAACTAACCATTTTTTTCAGTGTATAATTCATCCAAATTTCGTGACCCTAGCTCAAATCGTTTGTAAGATACATATGATTAAAAAGATATTGTGGATACTCACATACACATACATACACACATTTTGAAAACTTCATTTTCGGAGTCCTGGAGTCGAATTTGGTCGAGAAATGTCAAAAAATGAGATTAAAAAATTTTCATGGCTACAGAGCTTCCTTTATGAGGAAACAAAATATAATTTTTAATTAAATTTACAGATTACTGGATAAAATAGTAGAAAGTAGTCAAACGAAGTATAAAAAGTACCTGTAGAAATTTTTATAAAAATAAGAAAATACTATCGTCTGCAGCTTATATTCGTTGTCTAAGGTCTGTATAGGAATTTCCTCGACTTCTTAAGATATATATTGACTTAAGACAAAATGGATAAGAGCTTAGGGCGATTTCTTTGGCACGACATTCGTAATCTGACATTTAAATTACTCGTGGAATTGAGATATACGAATGCTTGGATCGTTTTTCAGCTGATTGGCTAATCATGAGGACTCTGGGAATCCTCTCGAGGGAGTTGCATCAAGTTTTATTCAATTCAATGTCGCACTGCGGCAAATCGAGTGTCCGGTCTCTATGCATCAAAGTTATTAGGCAAGACAACTTCTGTCTTCCAATTTCTACATAATCCCAAGGCCGGATTTATCAGTCCTTAACAATCCAAACTTTGACTCTCCAAACAACTTTCAACTCCAATTATTTGCCTAAGAAATAACTTTAGTTCTCCTATAGAAGAAATTCCTGAATATTATATTTATAATGCAAAAGTACATGTGGGTATTTATAAAATTTATTAAGTAATGCCGAAGTCATTAATTGGTATTTTTTACTTTAAATTGCCTTTTTTACTAACTAAAATTATTTTTATCAACTGATCAAATCGCAAGTTTAACCCCAAGGAAATTATATGTACCTCGTACCACGACTGCTGTTCCATTTTCTCCTGTTTGAGAGAAAATTGCTTTTCTCTTCCTTCACGCAAAGAAAGAGATTACTTTCGAAGTTCTGCCGACTTACACCGCACACAACTTTTTAAAGCAAAATTATTTCGCGAAATTATAACGACATAATGACAATGGTGTCCTGGCACATAAAAACTTTTACGTAAGCAATGCGGCTTCGAAGTCTTTTTAAAATCTGTTTAAATACGTTTATAGTTGTTTAATTATTGTTTGAAATGGTCAACTTTTGTATATTGTCCAAAATAAACATAAAAATACTTATTTATGTTCATTTACACAAAATATTAACTTATTTTTACCTAACAAACTAAATTAAAAATTAAAGTAAAATGAAGTAGGTAGCAATGAAAATATACATTAAAGTGGCTCAGAAATGACAAAGTTTTAAAAACGCAATGGCCTACTGTAATTTCTTGTTCCTTTTTGGAAGAAAAAGAAAATCTGTAAAAAATTTTAATCCAATCCGAGGTCACCCTGCACTCCCTCATCGAGGTCAAAGGTTAAACACTAAATATCTCTGTTGTTTTCGTGCTTACAAATAAATGGTTAGCAAAATTTTATCCTAATTTTTTACGACAAATTTAATGCTGTTGTATAATTTTATGTAAAAAATTATTAATGCCATTTTTAACATTATTTACTTTCTGCTTCATATGATTATGACTTTTAGTGTTACTAGGCATGTAGATATTTTTGAAACGAATTTATTGGTACCGTATAAAATGTTTTTGTGTTTATTTAAGCATTGTAAATAATACATAATAATAATTATTATTATTGATAAAAAATGATTAACTAAACAAAAAAAAATGTTGTATCGTACCAATGAATTCGTTTTTAAAATATCTACATGTCTAGTAACAACAGAGATATTTACTGTTTAATCTTTGACCTTGATGAGAGAGTGCAGGGTGACCTCGGATTGGATTAAAATTTTTTACGGATTTTTTTTCATAAAGGAACAAAAATTTACAAGTTTGTAAAACTTTATCATTTCTGAGCCAACCTAATTACTTCATCAATTTATACTTTCTTTGTAAATTAAGCTTGGAAAAAACTGCATCCAGATAAAATGATACGTATAAAAAAATTAATTATCTACTTATTCAATTTGAAAACATTATGCTTTTAGTGATTACGATGTCAAAATAGTGAATTCAGAATATTTGATGTCTTCTTAATTTAAACGCAAATATTTATTTGAGTTAATTTCTATTTGTTAGATTAATTTTCTATTTATTGAAATCTAAAGGATGTGCAAAACTTTGTCAAAAGTCACAAAACTTATTCAAAAAACCTATTCTGGTATCAATATTATAATATTTTATTTAGAAAACAAAAAGAATGATTAAAATGTTTTATTTGATAATATTTTAATAGCCAAATTGTCTATAAAAGATAATGAGTCTGTAAAAAATAAATAAATAAGTCAGCTTTCATCTTTTTAGTTTTTATTTCCAACTTACTGTTTAATTCATCTGTTTTATTTTGCCCAATAAAGATTTTATTTAAAATTATTAAATGAGATAAATTTGAAAGTGTTCATCACTTTTCGAAAAAAATTTGGGACACTTTACGTTTTATAATTTAAGTATAATTCATAACTATTTTTTTGCACATTATTTTTATATTAAATTGTATATTTATTATACAGGGTGGACACGTAATGGCTTGCATACATAGAGAAAAATGCTACCAGACATACACCGATGCACGCAAAAAGCCCTTGTACAGGGGCTTTTGGCTTACGGAATGTTTTCACTCCGTACATTTGCATGTGATTCAATGTATGTAAGCCGCTACGTGTCCACACTGTATTATAAGGGTGTCCAGCGGATGGTAATGGTAAATGGTAAATGGTAAAATCTACTTATTTTCACTTTATTTACGGCTATTTAAAAAGGGGAGAAAAATTAATTTCGAAAATAAAAATGAATATTAACTATTATTTTTGCTAAAATGTAAAAAAAAGTTATATAATTTAATGTTCAGGATAGAGAAAAAATGCTAATGTGTTTATTTCGTGAGAAATTATAAGTTATCTAGGATAATATCGACTGCTCCTATGTATTTGAAAAGCATCAATTCGTCATGGCCGCTTGTAACAACGTGAGCGGCGATCCCCGCTAGTAAAAGACGCAACTGGTGCACTCTATCTTAAGAATATAGAAATTTGAATATACTTTCTATAGAGCGCTCGAGTTGCGTCTACTAGCGGAAATGGCGGCTCATGTTGTTACAAGCGACCACGACGAGTTGATGCTTTTCAAATCGGAGCAGTCGATATATACGTTTATATCCATATACTTCAGTTTCGACCTTTTGTCAATTTTATATGTATTTTTTTTTGGACGGGGGGAAGTTCTAATTAATAAAAACATCTCTTAGTATTGATAAAGTCCGAAACGTTGTCTATCAATACTAAAAGATGTTTTTATTAATTGGACCTTTCACACGAAGAAAATACATATAATATATAGTTATTGTAAATAAAAAATGTAAAATTGGTCGGAAAAATGAAAAATTTGGTCGGCAAAAATCCGGGAATTTTAAATGGCCTGTTCGCTAGACACCCTGATTATCTTCGTAATATATTTTTGTATTATTGAGATTTATTTTTAATTTCAAATTTGAATTAAAATCGAAACAAAAACTCGCTAATGCGATTCGATAGATCCATACTGCAATCGACCGGAAACAACTATGTACATCATTTCCGGCATTTGCAGGTGGCGACCTCACTTCATATACATTGATATGCATTTTCAAAATGAATGTAAGTAAAATGAAAGTAAAATAATAATCCAGTTTACAGTCAATTTTTTTTTTTTTTTTTAAAGAAATCAAATAAAGGATTTTAAATACTTTCGAAACTGGTTAATCTATGCAAAAAACCAATGTTTTTGGCAAAATCAGTACTTTGTCTTCATTAATCATTTCTCGTATGACAGAAGCATAGCTTTCAACTCTCAGGATGACTAAGCAAATTTATTTAGAAAGCGAGAGACACAAAGAAAAGCTGTGGAATCGTTTGTTTCTTGACGTTGAAAGTTGAGACGTTTTCCTAAATTTTGGTTATGAATGCTCAAAGATCTGTACACATGGTGAGTACCTGTAATACAGTACGCACATGGCTGCTTGTTTTCCTCTTTGTTTTGAATTTAAGTTACTACACAATTCCAAAACATTAAGCATGTACATATCTTTGTATCCATAACATTTCATTTCACAAAAGTTGTAGTTTCCAAACGCCTAGCTTCTATCTCAAAATATATTTTAGATCTGCCTTTGAAAAAATCATTTTGCTGATACATTCATTCCTAACCTCAAAAAATATCACGCTCTTGATTTTATCTTTTCGTTGATAAACGTCATCCTGGAATGTCCGTGGGATATTTATAGCAACTATAAGAATAATTATTTAAAAATGCATCCTTGCTAGTCATTTTTAAGGTGATATTTTAAATATTGGCAGCAAAATAAACAATACTAACTTTTTTTGGAGCCTCTAGACTTTTCATCACTTAACAATTTATGTACATACCAAATTATTTACATAAAAACTCAGTCTATATGCTCATAAATAAATTATAGGATAAAAAGCTTTTCTAATTTTATAACCAGAAGAATAACGTATTAACATAAAATCCCTTTTTCGATTATTATTTTTCTTTTTTTTGAGACTTCCACTTTAAAAGATTGTTATTTTATCCAGGATCCTCTATCACCTGGCCCTTGCATGGACATAAGCGATGATGAACTCGTTTCAATATCGGTACGCGACCTGAATCGCCAACTAAAACTTAGAGGTTTATCTCGAGATGAGATTGTGCGCATGAAACAGAAACGACGAACATTGAAAAATCGAGGATATGCTGCCAGTTGTCGCATCAAACGCATCGAACAAAAAGATGAATTGGAAACTGAAAAAACTCAAGAGTACAGAGACATGGAAGCAATGCAGGAAGATAATAACAGGATGCGAGAGGAAGTAGAATCTTGGCATTCCAAATACCTAGCCTTAAAAAAGTTTGCATTGCAGGAAAAAATCCATCTTCCACCTGAATTGGAAACAATGTAAATTATAATATTTTAAAGTAATTCTATTTGGTAAACGTATGCATTTAGTAAAATATATGTATTGTTAAAGGAACACGAGTTAAGGGGATTAAGTATTATATTTCCTTTCAAAAAGGTTTTTAATTTTTACTTAAGATTATTCAGTAAGTGCAGAGTATTAAAGAATCTTGCCTCATATACGATTAATCACTATAAAAGAAAAACTACAAGTGTCGAATATGTACTTCATTATTTCTTTTTAAACTTAACAGTAATTTTAAAGAGAATGTGAAGTGTGGATTTTATGTAAATATGCGCAATAAACTTATACCTTATTATTAAAATGGAAAAACTTATTCAACCTTCAGTAATAATATTTTTATTAAATAGCAGATTTTACAGCTTAGATTTAATTTTTATATCTGAATCTTTTCAAACGCGATGGAAACAAAAATATGAATCTAATTGAAAAATACTCCGAACAATTTGTCAGCTTTTTATGCTTTTGTAATTTAACAAGAATATCAGTTGACTAACTACATAAACGTTAATTGAATTGCCCAAGAGTCTATATCTCTGTTTATCAGTAACACTATTTGGAAATGAAAATTTCTCCGGAAAACACATAAACCTAGACACTTCCTTGGGCGTAAAATATCTCAATTTCAAGTTAATCAAAGGCTGCAAATCCTCCAAAGGCACTTCTTTATAACTCTTCAACTTCCGAAAGTTCTCTTTTATTATATCATCGGAGTAGGGACAAAAGACTGAACCAGTTCCTTCGACATAGTGACCATAAGCTTTAGTAAAACAACAGGAACCATTTGCATCTTCATTTCTTATATCCAGAATTGTTGCATACTTTTGAAGTGTTTTCTCAGAAATTAGGTGTTTCTCTTTTATCTCTTCTGTAACAATGTGACGTAGTTTGTAACAATTTGTATCAGTTCTTGGATTCAAGAAACCATCCTTAGAAGCCAGTAACATATGTCGGTTCTCGGGCAAAATTTTAAAAATATTTTCTGGGAGAGAAGTAACAAGACTGGAATCTTTGAAACAAAAGTCGAGATCTTTTCTCTTGGCTAGAAGATAGTATCTATGCCTTGAATTAGGAATTCCGAATTGACATGGACTGAGTAACAATTCCTTGAAATTAAATCTAGTCTCAAGGCACGTAACGAGTTCATTTCTTGTTTGAGAGCATTCAAATCCTTTTACATTCTCAACTAAGATGTACTTTAAAGTTTCGATTTGAGGTATCAGTTTCAGGATGTGAAATAAAGATGTGGATCTGTTATCCAGGCTGTCTCTTTTTAGTCCCACTCTTGTGAAAGGTTGGCAGGGTGGACTCATAAGAATTGTGTCAATGTTAAATTTTCTTATTTCGTCTATGCTTAACGATTGAATGTTCCTGCTAACATTTGAAGTCTTTTGGAAATTGTGCTTATAGACTTCATTTGCGACAGTGTTTACGTCGATTGACACAATCACTTCTCCTTCTACGTTACTTTCTGAAAAAAAGTTGAGTTTTATCTAAAATCATAAATTATAAAGTAAAAAGATCAATTATATCTTTTCACAAAGTTCTGATATTTAATTTATGTATTAGAAAAAGTTTAATACATCAGTATACACACAATTTTTAGGTTATGAATTTATTCCTTAATTATATACATTTTAATTCTGATTGATTTTTAGGAGGCAACTGGTATATTTAAAGGAATCAGTTTTTTTCAACTGTATCAGTAAACATGTAATGAATATAAAAGAAGAAATAAGAAATTAAAATAACTCTTGCTGATTCGAATTTTTCTAAATTTAATATAAACAAATGTTTTGAAATACCTTTTAAAGCACAATGCATTCCTCCAATGCCGCTGTAAAGCTCGAGGACTCTCATGTTAACTATATCCTATATTTTTTGACACATTTAAATAAAAATAAAGAAAATTTATGGACACTTTCATTTGCCATTGAGGTTATGTCGAACCATCACAAAACACGTGTGCATGAATGTGACGTATTTCACAAGACAAAATAAATCCTAATTTTAAGAAAAATTTGAATGATAACATTTACGAATGTCACAAAATGGTTATAATTGCTTTTCATTAAAACACGGGTATTCAGCGAACCTGTAAATCACCTGGCATTGTAATTATATATTATTGAAATGCGGAAAGTAATTTCAATCAGTTATAAAACTAGGGTTTGAAAATCTCTTGTTAAACGATTTATATTTATAAAATATATGAAACATATGAAGAGAAACTTAGAGGAAACAATACAACTCTATTTTCTATAAAATAAATGTATTTTTAATAATGTACACATATTTTTTCTGCAATCATAGAGGAACACAAAGCCAAAAGCACAGTGCATAAAGGCACAAAAACTATACGAGTTAACAAGTTTGCAACAGTAGCACGTTGTCGTAATGTTTACAAAATCGTCAGTTCTACAAATCTTTAAAGTAGATCGTTATATTTATAATATGAATTTGTTTCTTAAATAATATCACACATCCTGCTCCAAAAAAATATTAGGATAAAATCGCAGCGCCTCGATCGAATCGTCTCTGCATGCTCTTCCATTTTTCTCTGTAACCAATAATCTTTCCCGAGCCAAAGTCACAGATATTCCTTCAGATTGAGCCAATTCTTCAACCGACACGGATCCTCTCTCTTTCAACTGTAATATAAAGAATATTTTTGTAATAAATTCCATTAAATCCACTTACGACTTTGTGAATATAAGAATATTTCACCGAATTATAACTTGAATAAATGCAAGTGATCTTGAAATATTTACCATTTCAGCAATAGATTCCACGACAGCAACATCGTCAAGGGACCGAATCTGAAGCACCATAACACCACTGTCAAAAACTCGGAGTACAATTGGCAAATCTAAAGGACCAAGTTGTCTACTCGCATTGAGTAAATCCTCAGGAGATAAAAGTTCAAGACCTCGTGCCCTGTTGACTCGACAGTATACATCTGTTAAGGTCATCATGCCTCCTACTTCCTGTAAAGTTCACATTTTGATTAAAATAATCCAGAAAGAATAAATTTGATTTAAAAACGTACTTTGATCGGTTCTTCTAAAATCTCAGCAAGCTGCCTCGCCAATTGCCTAAAGTACTCATTACTACTCCTGTAGGCATCTCTGGTTACAGGATCATCAATTCCTAAGCTCATTAGGTAAGACTTAAATCTGACGGTTTCATCTTCCGTGATATCCCCTTGGCGTTCCTGAAATTTTTTCGGATTACGAAGGCCAATTATTTAAAGCAGTCTTTGACAATCACCCTTATTTTTGAAGAGATAGTCTTCGAAATGGCCACCATGTCCTTCGCCAATTCCATAAGCTTCCTCAAGTCTTGGAACGCCATCGAGATACTATGATCCGTCGCTTTTTGCCTTTCCTCTAGATTCCTCTCAATTCCTATGATACCGGTGCGGGTTTTTATCTCTGGTAATCGTCTCACGCTGCTGGAACTGCTCTGTGGCTATGCACGAAATATTGAACGCGTTCCAAGAGTAATTATAATTCATTAGAAAAAATTAATTGACGGAAAATCTAAAGGAATAAATGTCATACCCATGGTGCAGTTGTTGAGGCAGCAGGCATCGATTCCCAAGCTCTTCGTGTAATAGCATCAGACAACTGAACTATAAAATTCGGATCAAGTCCTTCTTTAAACGACAATTTAATGTGATTCTTCATACTATCGTCTAAGGGTCCTTTTCCCTTCTCTGTAAGAGAATTCAAAATTCATTAAACCTGGAATTAATATTTCAATAATATTTCATTCTCTAAAAATGTACAATTTAGAGAAACTAATGAAAAATTCTAATACAAATTAATTATGTATTCAAAAAGTTGACATCCTATTTTATTAATTTACCTGGTCCAGGCTCGGAAAGATGCAGGACGACCTTTTTGCTTCGACTGAAGGAGAAAGCACCAGGACATTCCTCTTCAAGGAAAACAATATACCTCAAAGCTAATGCCAAACGAGAACCTTCATTATCCACTTCGTCAGGTCTTCCCCAGAATATTCTATAATTTGTTAAGACCAAATCACTGGTCACAAATTGTGTCTGTTAACAAAAATAAGATTATTAATTTGCGCCTAAAGATTTTGGAAAACTTACATTAACTTTTTGAAACTACCTTTGTTTCGCCGTCGTAAAGACTCACTCTCCTGTCAGTTCTCAAATGAACTTCATTTGGTAGAAATGATAAGGTTGCATATTCTAATCTATTCATTTTGTCTACCGAATTTCGAAAAGTTTTATTAACTTGATAAAGCTTGAAAGTAAGTACCAGTAAGTACTGTCATAAATTGTCACACTTGTTTTCACACTGTTCACCTGTTCACTCACATTATAAACTTAACCTCAAAAAACAAACAAATAAAAAGGGTATAAAGAAAACGATTCGCCATGACGTTTTCTATGGAGATGAATTTAATTTTTGAAATAAATTATCAAAGAAATACAGATAATCCACTCTCTTTTATAAAACCAAAGAAATTGATAAAACAACAATTTTCGTAAACCTGAAGTAATTCTTAACTAAAAAATTCAATAAATTTGGAAAAATTATTTTGTACACAGGCGCAGTGCCATGGCGGGCACTTCAAAAACCAATAAGAAAAAAACTTTTGAAAGCTTTTAATAATAAATCACATTGCAAAATATTATTTTGTATACAGTAAATCAGTGGCTTAATGTTTAGTTTTTTTCGGAATTGAATACAAACGCGGTTTTTAAAAGAAACGGTGGCTTAACCTTTGAGGCTTTTTTACACATTTGATTGAAAAACACTCTTCCTCTCACTCTAACATGTCACAATGGCATAAGTTTATCCCATTCTAGAAATGCTCCAGATATTTTCCTCGGAAAGTTTCTAGAAAGAGATAAACTTATACCCTTGTCACAGGTTAGATGGCATGGATACATACGTGTGTACGCAAATGCCTGCTGCACAACTCCCAATGTCCCCTCGGGACTACCACAATCAAGTACAGTCGGACCTCCACCATGTAAACTTCCACCATGTCATATTCCCCTCAACTGCTGCCACCACCATTAGCCGTTAATAGCAGGGTTGTGAAGTGACGCGTCACTCGAGGTTTTCTACGTAAATTACCTAAATGAAGTAATTTACGTAGAAAACTGTAGAAAATTAGTAAATTACATGTCAAAGATGGCGGTTGTCTGTTTTTAACACATAACCTCACTTTAGTACCTTTTATCAATTTTATCCACGTTATTTTCT
>JBAGKK010496591.1:0-15216 GCA_037177015.1 Euceroptres primus
CGGTCTTACGGTCAATATGAAGCCAAATAAAAAATTACGAAAAAAACATGTAAGAAACATATTTATTTTTTAAAAAATTCTCAACGTTTTATAGGGGAAAGTTGCCTAAGACGGACCTCCCTTAATATTTTTGTATAAAAACATTATATATGAAGATACATGCTCTACAGAATTCTAGATATTTTGAAAGTTTTTTTTGCATTAGAAGTAAATTAAAGAAAACAGAAAGGAAACATTATTTTTGTACATTAGAGAACGAACTTTTACCTGTTTAAGAAGTTGTGATTTAATAAATTCTAATGATTTGAAGGAGTAAGTTATTATTTTTTTTTATAGATAATTCTGTAAACTTTGCAATTGTTACTTTCGTTTTATCAATTTTTATGCTGTAAAAACGTAATCTGCTTTATCTATGAATTACCGTCAGCACGCCGTAAAAACGTCAGATATTTAAATTTTCCGCCGTAATTAGTACCTTTCCTAACCTTTTTATTTCTTTTTGATCATAAACAAGAAATTTTTTAAAATATGTTGTTTATTCACTTTATATCAGTAAATTCTTGATCTAGGATGAATAACAAATGTCCAGAATATGTTTAAACAGTGCGCTACGAATAAAGTTTATCAATATCCAGTGTTTAATTACTTAGTTTTTTTTATTTATTTTTAAAAGGAGCCGGTCTTAGGATATCGCCTAAGACGAGAAAAATACATACTTTTTCAACATCGAAATTTATTGCCTTTTGAAGATTTTTTGAACTTTTAAACATATGAACTTTGTAAAGCAAACATGAAACTATGATATCAGTAACCGCTTTTATTTCCGAAGTTCCTTAAAATCGAAAATTTTCGGGAAATATGAAAGGGAGCCCGTCGTAGGCAACTTTCCCCTACCATTTATTTCGATAATTTATAACTCTGTTAATATCAATAAAATCCATTTTTTACTTCTAAAATTTCGATAGGGGTTTTCACGCCCTTTCCATTGATCATACACATTTTTTAAGAAAATAAGTTTGACCTTCGAAAATCAAAAATAATTTTCACTTTTTTTGAATTTGGGTTATTTTTCTTTCCCTTCTTTTTTTGCAGAAAGAAAGCTTAGGTTGTTGCCTTTAAACATATGTAGGTTTAAAACTGGACACATTGTTATTTATTTTTGAAAATAAGCGTTTTTTACGGTTACCATTTTTTCAACGATTTTTTCAACAAAAAAATAAATGTTTGACCTTCAAAAATGAAATTCAATGCATTTGTTAAAGAAATAATTGTTTCTACCTTCATTTTTGAAGGTCAAACAGTTTTTTTCGGAAAATTCTCATGATTAGCAGAAAGGGCATAAAAACCCCTAGCGAAGCTGTAAGTAGTGAGAAAATTTTTTTGATTGATTTTAAATGAGTCATAAATCATTGAAAAAAAATTATAGGTGCAAAAAACTTATAAAACGCTTATGTTCAAAAATAAATAACAACTTTCCCATTATTTAATCTATAGATATTTAAAGGCAACAACCTAAGCTTTCTTTCTAGACAAAAAAAAACACCCCAAATTCATGTGCTTGAAGTTTTGAACATTCAGCTAAACGAAATTTTTATTTGATTTCATTTTGAACTCAAATTTGTTCTAAAATATTAGTTCATTAGCAAAGAAACTAATTTAATGATAAAAAAGTCTCAGGCTGCTTTTTTTTATTTGTAATTGGAACAATATTTCAAGCTAAATTTAGGTTAAGAAGACAAATTTTCGTTCATTTAAACGTTCAAAACTGCAGGTACATCCAAATTCGAAAAAGCCAAATTTATTTTTGATTTTGATTTTTTAAGGTCAAATACTTATTTTATCAAAAAATGCACATGATCAGTGGAAAGGGCGTCAAAAACCCTATCGAAAATGTAGAGGTAAAAAATTGATTTTATTGATATTAACAGAGTTATAAATCAACGAAATAGATGCCACTCAGAAAAATATTTATTTGATTCAAATAAAATTTGTTTAAATCAAATTATAACGTTGATATGGGGTTTAAATTAAATAAAGTTCTTGTTTGCTTTTAACATTTTTTGTTTTAAATGAAGTAAAGATTTTGTTTCTTAAACTTCATTCAATTTTATAAATAATTTTTAAAAATTTGCAATTTTATGGTTAAGAAGTGTTTAGTGTATGAAACTACTTTTTTAGGCTACCTGTCACGGAATGCGAAACGGCAGTACTGTAACATTATTTCAAGCGCCTTTATATTCAGTATGATTGTAGTCTTTATTGCGAGAAAGATCCTTCTGCGCTATCAGCGTTTTTCTAAGGAGCGGATTGTAATGGATTATAATGGATTATAATTTTTGTTTAAATCAAAAAAATATTTGTATAAACTCAAATGGATTTAATTTAAGCAACTCCTTTATTTAAGTCAAACAAATTGATCCAAACAAATTATTTGTTTCGATTAATAAGGTGCATATTTTTCATTTATTAAAATGAAATGAATGTTTTGTTAATTGAAACAAAAAATTTGTTTCTTTCAATAATATATCAAACAAATTTTTTGTTTTGATTCAAACAAATATTTTTCTTAGTGTGGTAACTGTACAAAATTCCAAAATTACACCCCCTCCCTATCGGTAAATATGTGTCCCAACGACAAAATTTTTTTCCCATAAACTACCATCTAATAGGACTGCCCTTTACCCAAGTTTAAGTCCGGTCGAGCCCGATTGATTTTTGAATTGGGGCAGTGAGAATTAATGCCCCATATTATTCATTCATTTGCATCTCTATGCAATCCCATGCAATCTCCGTGCATTCCTATGCATCTCTATCTATTCCCAAGCAGTCTCTATTCATTCCTATGCATGTAAATGCAATCCATGCAATCTTATGCAATTGAAAACTCATGGAATCTCGTGCAATCTCATGCAATTTCTATGCAATCCTATGCAATCAAATGCAATTCCGTGCAATCTTATTCAATGCAATCCGTGCAATCTTATTCAAATGCAATTCCTTTCAACCTTTAGCAACCTTGCAATCTTTTACAACCTCATGCAATCTTGCAATTCGATGTGCACGAAAAATTCAAGTAATTACCTCCTCGGCAATTAATGTGCTCCTCGTGATGCTTATTGGCTATCGATATAACAGGCACTTAACAATAATAGTTTGAGACACTCAATTGTAGCTGAAATCAATTTCAAAAATAAAAAAGTAAATGAAAATAAGCAAAAACAAGAGAGAAGAGGTCCATTGGTGGTTTTCTGATAATCGAAACCCCATTTTCGAAAGTCGAAGTAAAATTGCCGAGGATTAAAACATTCAGTAAACTTGTATGGCTTGGCACGATAAAAACCGATCCGGAACTCGCTAATAAAGCTCACAGTCGAACATTTTGGGAGGAAAGAGGGAAAATTTCGATGCTGAAATAGGATTTCCCAAGAGTGCACCCCGTAAATTGCAGGTGATTCCATTAGTGTATCTATAACGCGCATTGAATAGATATAGCTAAAATGGTGCGATTACGGAGCGCAATGAAGAACGGGCAGCCCGTAGCAGTGCGGTTGCGGTCATATCCATTTTGACGTAAATTATATTTACGTTTGCGTAAACGGATCCATTGCCGAATCACGTCATCGTGACAACGGACAAATTAGTTTCCACATTGTCAACAGTGGTTGTCGCAACCGCCAAAATACCTCAAAAGGCCAACCATTGTTTTCACCGGATCCATTTTCCCTACGCTGTCCAACGTTCGCAACAAGGAAAATGATGGTGGGATTTATGTCAGTTGCTCATGATTATTATTATTATTATAACCGGAAATATTTTTCGAAAGTTATTATTGTGAAAAGAAATACTTCGAAAAGATTACGAGCAAGAAAGCCATAGTTGTGAAAATTGTGGCATAATGATAAAAATAATATTTACAAAGGCTCTAAAAACGTTTATTATCCATTAACTGTTATCTATTATCTACTTTAGCCCAATAGTTTTAATTTAAAAAATCAATTATCACAGATCGCATTTAACTAATTAAGTTGTTAACCCTTTAACGGCCCTTGGGACAAATACGACCCACCAACTTTAAAAAATCACACAATTCATAAAAATTAACATATCGACATTGCTAAGGTCTCATTTTAAAGAGGAAGGATGAATCTAATTACGTGAAATTTGGTGAATATAAGGGTTCCATCCCTTGAGTAAAATACCCTGTCAAAAAGTGCAAAAATTGCAAAAAAATGAAAAACGAGCATAACTTTTAGGCAACATTTTTTTTCTATTTAAATTTTATGTATTTGTTTTGAAATTACTTCAAAAAACTTGTGAAAAGAAGGTGTGGGAGAATGTACTACACCCAACAATAATATGCCAAAAACCACACCTAACAGTAGTAATACTTCTGAAAGTAGACTTTTATTCATTTTCAGTTCATGTACTTATTTTGATAAGACATCAAAATTATGTGCGAAAAACGTCAGGAATAAACTACCCTCAACAGTAATAATATGCAAAAAACTACCCCTAACAGACTTTTAGATACATAGATATTTTTTACAATATAGGGGTGGTTTATAAGGGTTTTAAATGTCCGTAAGTGTCTCAAAATATACCTATATATGCCTCGCTTATTCTTCTATTTAGAACGGGATGAAATAACAAGAAATGGGATTATAATTTTCAATTTATTAGAATTTCTGTTTTCTTAAGGGGTTAGTGACAGTCAGCAGGCTAAAAAGAAGCACTTTTTTGCGATTTTTTCCAGAGATTTATTTATACTTTTCATTTAAAAAATTGTAGTGCATCATAAAGTAAGTTTTAAGGAATGTTTAGAAAAATTTTCATGTAAAAATATTCATTTTTTTGGGCATATCAGCCGATGACGTGGACAGCTTGGTGGCTTGCGGTGAACAAGATTTCTCGGGACTGAATCATCTGTAAGCAAAAATACTATAGATTTAAAAAATATATTATTTTTGGGGTCCCTGATCGAAGGATTTTTTATTTTTTTATACACTTTTTTTATTCACAAAATAAACGCTTTTTTAAGATAAAAATTGAGCATTCACTTCCAATGTCCGCCATTTTGTTTCCAATTAATTTTTTCCAAAATTCTTTGATCAGGGACCCACGAAACTTATATATTTTCTAAATCCGTTGTATTTTTACTTACAGATGATCCAGTCCCGAGAAATCTTGCTCACCGCAAGCCATCTTCTTTAAAAGGCCGTCCACGCCATCGACTGCTATGCCAAAAAAAAGTGAATATTTTTACATGAAAATTTTTCTAAACATTCCTTAAAACTTACTTTATAATGCATTAAAATTTTTTTAAATAAAAGTATTAATAAATCTCTGAAAAAATCGCAAAAAATGCTTCTTTTTAGCCTGCTAACTGCCACTAACTCCTTAATTCAGGGGTGGTTTATAAGGGTGATAGTGGTTTATATTTCATTACATTAGGTTTATTTTGAAGTGGTAATATGTCTACATGTTCTGGAGTATGTTTTCTTCAATTCACTTCATGATAAAATAACTTGAAATTAATCTCAAATGCTTTACATTTTAGATCTCCTTTTTATAAATTTAAGGGTGGTTTATACGGGTTGTAATGATCGGTAAATATCTTACAACATACCTACATGTAGCGAAATACTTATTCTTTAATTTAGAGCAGCATAAAATAACAAGAAATGAGATTATAATTTTTACATCATTAAAGATGCTTTTTCTCAATTTAGGGGTGATTTATAAGGGTTGTATTGGTTTCAAAGTTTTCAAAAATATATCTACATGTGCTGTATTATGTTTTTTTTCAATCTACTTGATGATAAAATACACTCATCTCTCGATTGAGATCTGCTCAGTCGAGCGCCAGCTTTAAGGTTCTTCACGCTTGACTGCTTCTATCCCCCTCCCCCCCTAAGCGTCCCTTGACCTCTACACTGAAGCTCGGACAGTCAGGGCCGCATCAGAAGTTGTTTTCATCGTGACTCTCTGGGCATATACTTTTATACGTTCAGAGACTATATATGCGGTCCTGAGTGTTGACATAAGAGTGCTCGCTCGTCGCTTTAAATCCGGTTCAAACTGGATTTTAATAGCGCCCGTTACTGTACCCACCAGACCCGAGGCCGGCACAGTTATGAGAGATGAGTGTAACTGTAAGTTGGATTTTAATTTTTTAGATTTTAAGGGTCATTTTTTAAATTTTAGGGGTGGTTTATAAGGGTAGTAATGATTGGTAAGTGTCTTAAAACATACCTGCATGTACTGAAGTACTTATTCCTCAATTCTGAGTAGGATAAAATAATAAGAAATGAGATTTTAATTTTTAAATCTATAGAAGTGCTTTTTTCTAAAGTCAGGGGTGGTTTATAAGGGTAGTAATCGTTTGGAAGTTTTTTGCAATATGTCTGCATTCTCTGGAGTATGTTTTCTTCAAATCACTTCAGGATAAAATATGGCTGTAATGATCCGTAAATGTCTTAAAACTTACCTAGATTTTAGGGATCATTTTTCTCAATTTAGGGATAGTAATTATAAAGGTTATAATGGTAGTAATGACAGGCAAGTTCTATGACAATGTACCGACGTGCTCCGAAATACTTATATTTAAAGGTGCTTCTCCAATAGAAACCTAAGCTTGCACGTTGCGTCGATACGTAAACGTTCTGATGTCATCGACGCGTTGTTACCAACTATCTCATGGTTAAAAACGCGGTTCGACACGATCGCGTTTAACCATGCGACAGTTGGTAACAACGCGACGATGACGTCAGAACGTTTACGTATCGACGCAACGTGCCAGCTTAGGTTTCTATTGGAGAAGCACCTTCAATTTAGAATTGAATAAATTGACAAGAGAGTATGTCAAACCACTGCAAAAAGTCGTCCGTTAAAGGGTTAAATAGAAGCTACTCTTTTGCGTGAATTACGCTCCGAATTTTTACACTTTAAATTTCATTGTGAATGCTCTATTTATATTACGAATTGATTCGAAACTTTGCAAATTTTGGCATAAATCTCAGGAGGAATGAGCGTCAGACAAGAATTATCTATTAGAGTCGAGTACGTTTGACTTTCCTTCGCGTTCAATCGACTGAACAATCGCGAAATCGATGAATCGACCAGAGGCGATCGGGATAGAAACAGGTAGGCAATTCAGAATGTTTGGAGAATAGTTGATTAAATCAGCTCGGCGTATCCAGGCTCTTGCTCGAGTACCGACGTAATTGTAGTTTAGCGCACATTTGAAAGCTATCGCACGTATTGACCTAGGTAATTGAAATTAAATCTTTGTAATTCGGTAGTGTGGATTTCCTTACATTTTCCAATCAGACAATAATAAGCAAAAGTTTTATGAAGAACTAGCTTTCCAAATTTCAAAGACAAAATTGAAAATACAAAAAGCTTGAAAAAAAAAAATCAGCAAAAGTTTTATGAAGAACTAGCTTTCCAAATTTCAAAGACAAAATTGAAAATACAAAAAGCTTGAAATCATCATACACAGTTCACTGTTAGAAATTTAAAAAACAATTTTATTATAACCTATTGAAGGTAAGACACTCAGTAATCTCCAGTTGTCAAAAATGATTTGTAAGCAGTATAGGTATTGTAAAACAATTAAAAATTTTATAGATATTTTTAAATAATTTTTAACTTTAATTACTTTTTTAACCAATAATAAAAAGTAATTAATGTTTAACTCAATTAAATGCATTTTCAAATTAATTTTTAATTAATTATTTTCTTTTTTTGTCAAGCCTTGTGCATCGTTTCAAACGAAAAAACTTTCAAAAAGTTTTTAAAAAATAATAGATTATATTCAATAAAATGAAAAAATGAAATTACAACCACTATATTAATTACTATTAAAATCATTTTCTTTGCTATCAAATTTTCAAAAAAAGTAATTGTAAATTCTAAATTTTCGGAAGAAAAAAATTAGTTGTCTGATAGGAAATCGTGTTTCAAACTTTTCGTTTTTCATTTGAAATGCATAGTACAATATGAATATAATATTTAATCAATATGAAGTATAAAAACCTGTCTGAAAATTAAACTAAAATAAGAAAATTTCTAAAAATATTGTTCTTTTGAAAATGTTTTTTTCTATAATATAAATACTGTTTTTAAAAAATGTTTTTTATATAAAAATATTGTTTTTTTAAATGTTTTTTTTTTTTCAAAAACCAAAACCACATCGTCAATTTTATCAATTTGAAGGTTCTGATTTTGAAAAATATTTTTTGCTACATTTCCAGTGAACATTTGTCAACTTTTCTTCAATTTTGACTTTTTTCAAAACTTAGGACTTCTAAAGTAAAAAAAAAAAAACGTAAAATTATGTTTCCATGTTTACTAATAAGTTATTTTTCATTAAATAATGATTTACAAAAAAAAATTTCGACTCTAAAAAAATTATTTTTTAAATTATTTTTTGAATCTTTTTCCTGTTGTTTTTTTTTACTTTGCTTCGAAGAAATAGTCATGGAAGATTTTTGATATTTTTATTTTTCCAAGATTTTCCTTTCTCAAGATTATCAAAAAGATTTTGGAAAAAAATTATTTTGAAGCTGTTTCTTATGAGCTGTTATGAAAAAAAATAATGGAAAAAATGGACACCTTTTTGCAATTTAAGGGGACTAGGAAGGTTTCAACCGTCGAAAATAGAGAAAACTTCATGCGTGGCGCCCAATTATTGCCAATAGTTATGAATATTTTTAGTAACTAGCTCACAAGAATATTTTAAGGTATTTTTACCACAGTAGAAAATAATTTCTCTAAGGAAATGTTATCAAAACAACTATAATGCTATTTATTTCCATAAAAAAAGCTAAACTTGATGGCGATTATTGGTTTTAAGGCGGCGATTACTGGGCCATTTACCTTACTTCAGTATTTAAAATACTATTTCTTATTTATTTACAACTTTCAAGAAAAAAATTTAGAGATGAATTTCATTAGAAAATGATTAAATGATTCATCAGCCTTTTATGATAATTTTAGAGTCAGAAAAGATTATAAAAATGAAATAATGTGTGCTACGAATAATCAGTTTTCGTTAAAATTTTCAATTTGTAACGTTACTTAATAATTTCAGAGAAAATTATGAAAGACCCTGTGTTGTTATGAGAGCACAGTAAATTCAGGGACAATACAAAATAAAAATATTTATGAACATGAACGAATATTGAAAATGTCATACTGCACAGTTTCGATGAGGATTAAAAAGTGGAACGGATATTGGAATTTGATTAAATTAATTAGTTGCTAAAGTATTTAGTTATTTAAATTTCAGTAAGAGCACTAAAAACTTATAAACAATAATAAAACGTAATGAATGTTGATTTCCGTCACAACTAACATAATTAACAAATATGGTATTTTAAACTGGCTTCCAACTAACAAAACTAACATAATTATCAAATATGCTCTCTAAATCTGAATCAATTAAATTTTACTAATTCATCAGTGACTGCATGCTAGCTAAGGCAATTAGTAGAATTCTACTGACAATTGGTGAAAAATTACTAAAATTGCAGTAGATTTTTACGAGTAGAAACGATGATTCACGAGTAGAAACGATGACTGAAATTTCAGTAAGCATCACTGAAACTTCAGTTATCGTTTCTACTGGTGAATCAGTAGAAATCTACTGAAATTTTAGTAATTTTTCACTAATTGTCTGTAAAATTCTACTAATTGCCATAGCTAGAATGCAGTCACTGATGAATTAATAAAATTTAACTGATTCAAAGTAAGAGGCTGGTATTTTAACTGACTTCAATATGCGAAAAGTATTGTAATATCGTGAATTTACTGTACTGATGGATAGTAAAAGTGTAGTGAAATTGCAAACTTTTCTAACAGAGCTTTAAAAAAAAATTAAAGGGACTAAAAGGGATGTTCTTTCTGCCGACTCGTATACACTTTTTTAAGCTTCATGTTGGACATGATAAAGTTGAAATTATCTTCTGAATGATCACATAACTGGAATATACAGATAGGACGATTTCTCTCGAAACGATTTTTTCATACCTCGAAACTCCGAGCTCTGACATCACGACCTCACTACCTAGAAAATATCTATCTAATAACTAAATTCCATGCTTTACAATTCAGAGGGTGACCGCAAAAATTCAGTTTAAAATTCCCTGACTTTTCCATGACCAACTTCTCATTTTCTATAACATTAATATTTTAAGTATATAATTTGAATCTTTTACTTTTTTTTAGTAACAAATCTTTTACGTTCGGAATAAAATGAAGCAAAGAAATTTACAAAAGTTAACATAAATTTTTTTATATTTCTTTTATGTATTAAAATTTCCTGCACTTTTCCGTGATTTCCAAAAGTTATCCTTGATCCGCGCACATTGGGAAATAAGTACCTACACTTTTTGGTTTAAATTAATACTTAGCCTACAATTCTTTACCGATTTAGACTCGGATTTGGATAACTTTTTTTTTAAAAAAAGCTAATAAAATTTTGAAGAGAATTGTGCGGCTCCATTTTTCGAAAAGGTTTTCGATTTTTTTAAATAAACAAATATAACGCAAAAAAATGACAATTTTGCCAATTCAAACTCTTAACTTCTTTGAAATAATGCGAAAATTTTTGCCATCGCCTACATTTGATAGAGCAACATTAGTTGAAGATAATTTGTCATGGTGCATTAAACAAAAAAAAATTCTATAAATAATTAATTTGTTAAAAGCGGTTTTTTTTAACTTTCACTATTTTAACGTTTTCGTTTATTATATTACAAGAAATTCGTGTTAAAATAATATTATGATGGAAAAACCTTGTAGTCGAATAATATTCGACACAAAAATCATTATTTTCAACTTTAATACCTTTAATTGGCTAACCCAGAATTACTTCAACACTAAACATTATTCGCCAATGAATTTAATTATTATAAACAGGCTTTATAAACAAATGAACAATTCAGACATTTTTCGAATAAAAAATTAGTTTTTTCCTACGTTAGTACTTTGAATTGACTATTCTATCATAATTACATCATTAGACATAATTAGCTAATAAATGTTATGATTATTGTAAACAAATGCAAAATGTGTTTTTTTTGCGGACATAAACTTGTTTCCTTCTCCTTCTTTTCTGAACCAAATATTTATCATTGTCTCTTATTAATTTTGGGTTTTTAACAAGGCTTTAGCTTCAGAGTCTATCATTTGTTTGAGGGAAAATTTATTATACAATGATAATTATAAAAAATGTTTTTAAAACGCATTTTCCACTTGTTTATAAATTTTGTTTATAATAATCATAAAATTTATGACCTACTTATGTCTAATGATGTAATGAAGAGAACAGTCCATTCGAAGTAATAACATAGAAAAAACGAATTTTTTGTTCGAAAAATGTCTGAATTGTGCATTTTTTTATAAAATTTGTTTATAATAATCGTTAAATTTAGTGGCAAATAATGTCTAATGTTAAAATAAGCCTGGGTCAGACAACTAAAAGTATTAACATTGAAAAAGATGATTTTTTTTGTCGGAAAATGTCTGAATAATGCATTTGTTTATTGAATTTGTTTATAATAATCATAAAATTTATTGGTGAATAATGTTTAGTGTTAAAATAATCTTGGGTTAGCCAGTTCATATTATTAGCATTGAAAAAAATGATTTTTGTGACGAAAAATGTCCGAATAATGTATTTGTTTATGACATTTTTTTATAATATTAACAATAATTATTAAACTACAAAGTTTTCCCATCATAATATTATTTTGACACAAATTTCTTGCTACATAATAAAAGAAAACGTCAAAATAGTGGAAGTTAAGAAAACCGCTTTTAACAAATTAATTCAGCTTGCACACCCGACATGCATTAACATTCTTGTTATCTTTAGTCTTATTTTTGGTTTATAAGTTTTTTTGCTGTAATGAAGGCCGTTTTCCCGTGAAACTTTTAATAAATAAATAAATAAATTAGTTATAACAAATTTTTTGTTTAACCCGTTGACTGTCATGACGCGTATACGCGTCATAAAGCATGGGATTTATAGGTTATACACAGTCAACGGGTTAATGTACAATGGCAAATTATCTTTAACTAATGCCGCTCTATCGAATGTAGGTGATTGTAAAAAATTTCGCATCATTTCAAAGAAGCAAGGAGCTCGAATTGGCAAAATTGTTATGTTTTTTGTTATACTTGTTTAGTTAAACAAAATTGAAATCCTTTTTTAAAAATCGAGCCACACAATTCTCTTCAAAATTTTATTAGCTTTTTTTCTAAAAAAAGGTCATCCAAACCAGTAAAGAATTTAAGGCTAAATATTAATTTGAACCAAAAAGTGTACTTATTCCCTACACTTAGAAAAAAACTTCTATTGATTCAACAAAATCGTTTGGTTGATTTAAGCAAAATCGTTTAGTTGATTTAAACAAAAATTTTGGTTGAATCAACCAAAATTTAATTGGTTCAACCAAATATTTTTCTGACTGCACTGTGCCGCGCGATTCCAGAAAACAATATTGAAATATTAGTCTTTTTTCTAAATATTAAGTGCTAATAATAACGGCAGTTTAGTTACAATTAAATACTGAAAAAAATATTCTTAAAATTAGAATATTTTTTTCCGGTGACAAAAATATTCCTAAAATAAAAATTTTTGTTTCAGTGAACCACAGTTAAAAAGTTCTTATGAATGAAGCGACTAATTGTCTTTTGGTACTGTACGAGAAAAATTCCAGTCGTTCCAGCATCAATTGTCAATGTTACGTTAAGGCAATTGCTAAATCAGACAAAAACTTGAGTCACTTTCATAGCCCCCTCTTTTATCTTTAAACTATGCCAACTAGGTATGAAGGCGCTACTTTCCAGTTGAAATGCAACTACACATTGTCACCATATTTCTTGCGCTAGATTGCACGTTTTCGCTTGAGTGCTTGCAAAACGTAACTTATGAAATGAATGAGTTGCACAGTATACTTAACTACACTGAAACACTTAAAACTGCTAACGATGACACACTTTGATCTTCTACTCGCCGCTTAATATTATAGTAGATGTTTCTACTAAAATTTACAATCAATATATACATCTATAGTAATAGAGACTCAATTCGTAAATTCTACAATTTACGTAAAATCGCCAGACAAGGTTCATAATCTCTTTTCTCGTTAATTGGCAATTTTCTATGAAAGTAAAACGATTTCTAAGTGAAATGATGCGAAACTATTGGATTTTATTCTATACTTTAACCGTCGTAAAAACCAGTAGTATTCAGCATGCGTTTAATGACGTTTATTCGCTGACTATAAAAAAATTATAAAATAAAATTTACTCTGGAATATTTTGGAAATAAAATTTTCATAGTTAAAGCTTTGACTTTTCATTTTCAATAAACCGGTTTTAAAGTAAAGTTTAGGCAAGTTTTTTCATAAAAATAAAGATCTTTGCGCTGAAAACGTTTTTATTCTAAATTTCGCACACATTTGTGAGACGAGAGGTAAGAAAAGTTTTAAAGTTGAAGTTGAAAGACTCAATGGATGCATTTTCTTTTTAAGATGTCTGCATAAGTTACCTCACATGCTCGTCTGCCAGAGATTCTTCGACGTGGCAGCACGAAAAGGCATTTTGTTACGCAAGCGTAAGGGAGAAAGAGAAAATACTTATAGTAGGTTGTTGCGCGATCTCTATCCCTCGTGATTAAGTGCTTATTATAGACTTCTCAAACGTACCTGGAACATACGAAAAAAGAACCGGTTACTTAAAAGTTTATAAGGGGATACTCGTCAAACACGCACCGTAGATGCATTCCTCAAGACTCAAGAGGAAAATCATCGTTCGGTCGTTTGAAAAGCGGTCTTACAGACTTATTAGAACTTAATGTATTATCTTTTAGACAAACTTGGAGTATCATAATCATTTGATACAAGTTTTTCTCCTCTTGCGTGTCCTCAATTTTTATAGTAGTGAACACTTTATATATGTCAAAAAGGATAATTTCTTCATATTACCTTTTTTCTAAGATAAAATATAATTTTATTATATTAATGATATTATTTATATATAGCCTTAATTTTTATCTAAAAAGAAATTGTTACCGCATCCAGCTACTACTCTAGAATATTTTTGAAAATTTAGGAATTTGAAAAAATTCTGGAATTCTAAAGAATTCTAAAAGATTTGAAATTTTTTTTGAAAATTACGGAAGATTTTTGAAGAATCTAGGGGATTTTGAAAGAGTCTGAAGAATTTTGAAAGACTTATTGAAATAGAATTTTTTGAAGAATTTAACTGATTTCAAATAAGTTTTGAAGATTCTCGAAGATTTGAAGAAATTTTCAGAGATTTTTGTACCCTCTACATCTGAATCAGTTAACTAAAATTTCAGTCAAAATTCACTAATTTTTCAATCAAATCTCACTTTGAGATTATGTTGCTGACTGAAATATCAGTTAGTTTTTAAATGAATAGCAGTGAATTTTTAACTGAATAGCAGTGAATTTTTAACTGAATAGCAGTGAATTTTTAACTGAATATCAGTTAATTTTCACTGATTAATGAAGCTCTAAAGCAAGAAGTCAACCATGGCTTAACTGATAATCAGATGAATTTAACTGATTCAGATTTAGAAAGTAGATGTTGAAGGATTCTAAAAGATCAGTGTAAAAAGTTGAGTTTCTTTTATATTAGTCCTCTTTTTTATAAGTCGTGGCCCCAGAACCAAACGGTTCCATCTTGGATTTTCATAACTTCACAGGAGCATTTCAAAATTGCTTAGCTCGTTCATAAAGAAATCAACTGACCACACAAAAACAACTTTTTAAATCTGTTTCCCAATAGAATAATTAGAGAATTAATGAAAGATTTAAGCCTAAAAACCCTCCGAGTGTTCTATAATAAATTATGGATTTTCAAGATGGAACTTTTCAGCTCAAAACTATGATAAATCATGAAGAAATGGAACTTTTAGACTCTGTACTGTCATTCTTAAATAAAGCAGACTTCAATTGTTTTTTTTATAAAAAAATACACGGAAAAAATGCTGAAGCGGTACGCGTTTTCGAACATTAACGACCGAAGTCGAATATGAACGAACACGCTCTAAGCTACTTTGAGTATCGAGAGATTACGTTTTTGAGGTTAGAAAATTTCTCGTAACAATAACAATAGATTATTGTTAAGGAAATTTTTCTTTAACAATAGGCTATTGTTACGGAGATTTTTCCGTGA
>JBAGKK010496602.1:0-15215 GCA_037177015.1 Euceroptres primus
GGGGAAATTGAATTTTTAATTTTTTTAACAAAATTTTTAAGATTAAAACGAAAACTACTTACCCTATCAAAAAATGGTCAACAGAAAATTTGTATATCTACTTAAGACCAACAATTTTTCCATTGAATATTTTTTCATATCTCACGTTTTTTGGCGGGAAAATTTGAATTTTCGATTTTTTTTAAGAAATTCAAAAAGTTGTTTTGTCAGTATTGTAGAGCTTTCAAAAAGCAATGTTTTTCTTCTCTTGGCTTTTTTCCATATCGTGCGTTGTTTGGCTTAAAATCTTCATTTTCTTTTGATTTTTTGAATTTTGAAAATGCTATAATTCTCATAATTTTTATTTTATCGAAAAATGTCATAAGGATAAATTGTTCTTTTTGAGTACTATGAATATCCGTACATAGAATTTGTAAATTGCAAAAAAAAAGTGGTCTAAAAAATTTTCAAAATACTGTGACTTTTTGAATGTTTATTTAAAATGGCTGGTTAACGAACTTGACCTTCATTTTAGGACACTAAAAGAGTATACCAAAGGCCAATCCAATCTGTCAATTCTTTCGAAAGTTATCATGCTAACAAAAAAAGATCTAGACAGACACATTCGCGAAAACCATTTTCTTTGGGTTCAGAGGGTCTCAAAACGTGGACATTTGACAAAAACGGGGAGGGGGTTAAATTTTACACAGATCTAATACCTTCTCTGTTGAGAATGTAAAAACTGTTTAAAATAAAAAACTTGAAGAAATAGGCGCTTTGACTAATTGTTTTCCTGACTGTCTGTCCAATTCCTCCTTAAGGAAGAATGACTCACTGACATAACCTCAAATTAAAGAACGGTGTTTAGAACAGTAAAAATAAAACCAAAATTAATGTCAATGCATTTTGGAAGAGGCAGCAGTACATTTCTTTAAAAATATTAGTTTGTCAAAATTATTTATTTAATAAATAGTTATTTGACATATTTAGAGTTTCTTCTTTAATTTTCTCCACCAATCGTGATTTTTATCCAATCTCAATAAACAATAGCTCATTTTATTGGTTGGAACATTCTCTACAATTCTGTTCGTTGTATTTTATTAAAAGTCATTTGTTTAGGAATTGTTAAATAAACAAAACTTGTACAGTCTATATTTTTTAACTGAATGATTTTTAATAAAATTCAACGAAAAGAATTGTAGAGAATGTTTCAGTGAACAAAATGAGCTATTGTTTATTAAGATTGGATAAAAATCATGATTGTTAGAAAATATTAAAGAAAATTCTCTAAATATGTAAAATACTCGGTCAAATAATTATTTATTAGACAAATAATTTTTACTCAAACTAATTTTTTCTAAGAAATGTGCTACTGCCTCTCTTCCAAAATGCATTGAAATTAATTTGGGTTTTATTTTTACTTTGTCTAAAAACCATTCTTTAGTTTGACGTTATGTCAGTGGGAAGAAAATGAGCTGTTGAGAATTGAATTTGAATGAAAATTACGACTTTTGTCTAAGACGAAGGCAGGGATCACAGTCAGTCCCCTATACCCTGTTTTTTCCTCTATTCCCTCTTTCCCTCCTATTTGTCTCAAAATTCCTTAAAATCCCTTAAATTGAGATATTTTCCCCCTTTTTTTCCAAGTTTTTCAGTTTTTTTTTTAAGAATTATCATAAATAGAAATTTATTACATTTAAAAATGGCGATTGCTGTCACCTACCATTAATTTATTTTTTTATCATTTAAAAATAAAGTTTTGAATATGGCTTAAAAATTTTTTATCGCTATTTAAAAAACTTTTAATTTACTTTATTTGCAATATTCTATTCACTCATCATTTCATCAAATTTACTCAGCAGAGGTGGGCACAAAATACTTCCAATATGTTATTCAAAATTCAAGTATTTCGCTTTAAAGTAGTTGAAATAATACATTGCATGGAAAATATAACTTAGCCAATGTATTTTAAATCTTAAACTTATGCGCACTATCTAAAAAGCCGTAAGTCCTTGCAGTGGAGCGTCACAGAGCCTTGAATTCTTTGGAATTCACAATGAACTCTTATGAATTCTTTGAAATTTAATTATGAATTCTTTGGGATTTTTCGAAATTGACCAGCGATTCTTCCTAAATCACCAGGAATTCTTCAGAATTCACCATGAATTCATTGGAAATCACCAGAGATTCTTTGTAATTCTTCGAAATTCACCAGGGATTCTTTCGAATTCTTTTGAGTCTATCAGTATTCAAAGTAATCATTGTCAAGTCTGAAGAATTCATTATGAATTCCAAAGAATTCAAGGTAAATTTCAAAGAATGTATAATTAAATTTCAATGAATTTATGATGAATTCCAAAGAATTACAGGCGAATTCCGAAGAATCCTAAAGAATTCAAGGTAAATTTTGAAGTATTCCTGGTGAATTCCTAAGAGTTCATTGTCAATTTCAAAGAATTCAACGTGAATTCCGAAGAATTCAAGGTAAATTCCGAAGAATTCGAGGTGAATTCGAGAATCATTTCCGAAGAATTCCGCAGAATCCAAAAGCATTTATAATTAAATTCTAATGAATTTATGATGAATTCCAAAGAATTTCAAAGAATTCAAGATGAGGTCGTAATTAAATTCTAAAAAATTCATGATGAATTCCAAAGAAGTCAAGGTGAATTCTGAAGTATTCCTAGTGAGTTCCAAATAATTATTATTAGACAAATAGTTTTGATTTAAACTAATTTTTCTTGTATAAACATTCCGTTTATTAATATCTATTCACTTCCCTGGTATTTTTAATAAAAAAAATTTTCCCCTTTTTTTTGAAAAATCCACTTTTTTCGAAAATATATCCCCCTATTTCCCATAAAATTGAATATCTCAACCGCTGTGATCCCTGCGAAGGAAAAAGCACAAATATCCAAATAATTATTTTTAAGTAAACAATTATGACCAAACTATTTTTTTCTAAAGTACCTTGAAGCTTATTTTTCAAAATTCGTTAAAAATAATTTTGGATTGATTCTACTTGATTTTATTAATCAACATGAAGATTTTATTAATTTTGAGATTTACTGTACGGGAAGTACATTCTTAATTTTCTTCTTTGGTGGTTTTTTCTTTATAAACATGATATTTTGCCCCAAGATTTTGGGAAATAAATGCTGGAGGTGCCCTAAAACAAAAATTCAAAAAAATAAATTCAAATTTGAATTTATTTTTTAAACAGGGGCAAAGATTGGACTTGGCACGTTCTTGGGTGGTTGGTTCTTTATGGAAGTGGTATTTTGACCCCGGGTGGGGGGCAATAGGAGGTGGGGGTGCCCCACCACCTCGGGCAGCTGCGTCAGGCGTGGTCGCTCGCGAGTATTCTGTCTTCTCTCTCGCGATATGTATTTCGTGTCGGTGGCGTAGGGCGCATTGTAGGTCGCTCTGCGCTCCTTTTTAAATCGCTTTGCTCCCCCCAGTCGCGTGGTAATTCATCAAAAATAAACCGCCATTCTCTTGGCCTCTTGAATCTAAATTATAGTTCCACTTTAACCCCCGTTTTCCACAGTTCGAGTGCTTTTCTGATTTTTCCCCTGTGCTGTGTGAAACCCTGTGAACAATGGGAGAAAAGCCGAGTGTAAACCCAAAGGCCGGCTCTTTCGGCCGGTTCGATGACGCGAGTCGCACCTTCTCCCCTTCTAAAAAAGAGTGAAAAAACCCCTTTTGGTGAGAGTAAAAAAATAAATAAAAGTCCAAGTTTAAAAGGCTTTCTTGGGGTCAGTAGGAATGAAAATTCTGGGGGTGGGGGTGGGAGAATATTTAAAACTTATTTAATGAATCTGATTTTGAGTTTGATTAGTTTGGGTAATGTAACAACATTTGAGTTAATTGATTTTCAAGTAGATGGTTTTTTTGTTGTTGTTGATTTGATTTGTTTATTATGATTCGAAGACAGGCCAGTAACCTATTACTTTTAAAGTTGAAATTATTTCATTTACTTTATTCCAGAATTTGCTCCAAAATCTGAAAGAAAATTTATCTTAGATGAAATGAAAAATGTTCAAATGCTTTTTGAATTATTTAAGTTTTCAAATTTGAATGCCTTAAAGCTTTAAATTGTAGAGCCTTTGGTTTCGAGTGCCTTCAAGTTTGAATATTTCCCAATTCAAATATTTTTCTAAGTAATTTTCACTTCTCTATTTTACAAATTTGTATTATGTAAGTGATTTTCATTTTCCATATTTTACTTAAAAAATGAATAATTTTTGCTCGAAAACTATCAAACAAAATTGGTTTTTATTATCGAAAGACTGGATTATCCTCATTTAATGTTAAAATCATTTGATTTGTTTTACTCTACACTTTATTTTATGAAAAAATGTATGTTGTTTTAAGTCCAAAAATTTTTTCGGAAAGTTACTTCAAATTCAAATAGCGTTTAAATTTTGCTCTAATAATTTGATTTTATTTATTTCGCTAATCTCTAATTTCAATTTGAAGTTGTCGTTAATTTTACTCAAAAAATTGTAAACTAAGCCAAACATTGAAAAACTTTTGAATTTGGACATTGAGAGACCTTTGAAAACTATTAACCATCATATAGTTCTAAAACTATTTTTAAATATGAGCTTTTCTATTTTTTTCTTGCACGTAACACTATATTTAATTAGTTTATTATCGCTGAAAAAGTAGATCCTGGCATTATAATTACATAAAATTGTAGTTTCCAGATAACCTGACATTGAATATTGTTGATAAAATGATTGTCTCCTGACAATCCTCACTTTATCAGATAAACAGAGAGATAAAACTGAACTTCAAATACTCGAATAATAAATATAATTTATCAATAAATAAATTTTGTATAAATCTTAAAAATATTCTTATTTTTCTAATTTTAAATTCTTTCTGGCAATTTCGAAGAAATATTTAGTAAAATATGAGTAAAATTTGCAACAACAAATATTTTTGAGCTTGAATTTAAATATGTATCAAGAAATTTTTGCATTTAAATTCTTTTATCTTCAGAATAATTTTCCTTCGGCTTTTCTTTCCTGGAGAAAATTTCACTGGGATGGAAAATTTCAAGGCATGCAAAAAGGCCGGAAGTCCCTTGGGGCATTTGCCATGGCAGATTTTCAAGGGGTCTTTTGCAAATGAAACTCACTTTCTTCATTCGAGCTGTTTCAAACCTTGGTGAAGAATATGAGTCACTCACTGTCTTCTCTTGTCCTCTGGGGGTTATCGCGATATTTTCTCCTTCCATGTTTACTCTTCACACGTAACTCTTTCCCTGTTTGTTTCCATTTTTCAAATTCTCTGACTCAGATTAATATCTGTTTATTGCTTTAAAATCAAATTTATTTTGCAAATTCTAATTCTAGTCAGAAAGCTGGTTCCCATCGTCCATTTTATTTCATCTTCAAGTCAAGATGAAGAGTATAAATATTCTCCTATAAACTAGACATATAAATCTAATATTCAAAACGAATAAATGATTTTAAAACTAATTATTTTCTACATGAGGAGGTCGATTGACCTGAAAATTTATTCTCAGATTTGCTGAAGTGCCATTTAATTCCTTTTTTATCGCTCTTTTTTTACTAAGTCTCGTTTTTAGCCTGAGGCTTTTTATTCGAAATTCGTTTCAGTCAGTAAAAATCGGTTTTGAGAGTAGTTCCTTTTCCTTGTGACCCATACTAGAGAAGGTTAGGGTTTCTATCAAGGTCTACATGTCTACTACACTCGGACTATTATATTACCTGAGTTCAAAGGCCTAATCCGGTTTAGTGTCAGATTTGGCCTTTGATAATTGTAAAAAATGAACAGAGTCTCAGAAAATTATCTTAACTCTAAACTCTAATCCCAAGTTAACTCCCATTTAAATTTTCTTAGAAAAGAATTATCGGAATTTTTCAGTAGTTTTCTTTTTGCATTTTCGTCTCAAGCATTTTCTATTATTTTTCATATTATATGTGCCTCCAGATAATTTTCTTTATTGACTGAGATAAATTTTATTTCGTGCTTCAAAATAAGTTTTTATATTTTAAGATTCTTTCAAATGAATTTCATCGCTCCAGTCAGAACTGTTTTAACAATTTAATAGATTCGAAATTTTTGTATGGTTTCTCTAAAAAGTCAGAAATTATATTAATTAAGCAAGGGCAGTAAAAGGTGATTTTACCTTAGTAGAAATTAGTTACCTGGAGTAGTAATTCTGTAACCATTTACATGTAAATTGCGCGGTCTTTTGTTTTTTTCTTTTTTAACTCTGCTCCTTTTTGCGCAACGAGAGTGCAACGATATTCTCCTTAGTTGCAACTGCAGTTAATTTTGAACTACGACGTCAGAGACGTACAAGAAACCATTGATAGTATTCCGGGAAATGAACGCTCAATGAATACCCACATTTAATGAAAGTTCGTTCTCCGTATAATTTTAATGAATTTATCCAGAAAAAAATTTTATTCAAAATAAAACTTATTTTTTTAAAGTAGACCAAGTCAAACGAAAATTGCAAGAATAAATCTGAGTGGAAGGTACATTAGAAAATTGTAGAATAAAATATCATTTGTGCTGGGAATGAATTAAATAAAAATACTGAGGAAGGAAATTAAAGCTTCCAAACGAAGAAAGGGATTTAAATTTAAAAGCTGTTGATTTGGGTCTTTTCAAATTTGAATCTTTTGAAATTTAGATCTTTTGAAACTTAGATCTCTGTCGAATTTGAAAGCTTTTAAATTTAACAGATTTTAAATTCAAACTCCTTAAATGTTTTAAATTGCCTTCGAGCTAAAATTTAAATAAACTAAATTGATTAAAATTGCAACAGAGAAGAATCATCGATCCAGTTGGAAGAACCGAAGCCAAAAAGAAAACGAATTCGCTAATCCAGTGCAGTGTTCAGTGCTTAAGTGACAATTGACAAAAACTAATTTTTAATTTAAAAAAAAATAAAAGAGAATATTATTAAAAATATTATAAATATTAATATAATATTTAATACAATAATAATTTTAATAATAATATTATAAATATTATTTATATTATTAAAAATAAATAAAAGAGATGTCTGCGGAAAATCAGAACCAAAATGGAGTTGCTCCTCAGAGCAATGGACTGAAGACATCATTGTCGACTATTTCAACTGCTTCGACGATGCCAACAATTTCGACAACAGGACGAACCAGTACCAATAATTCGTCCTTTTTGTACAGTAGTAATTCAATGCTAAATCGAGATAAGATGAGACAGGCGCCCCCACCTACACTTCCAAAATACACGTCGAGTTTTAATGCTGGATCGAATGGAACAACTGTAGATAGATTGACGAGAGAGAGGGATGTTGGTGGAAGCTACAGATTGGCCAGTTTGGATAGACTAGCACTCAGGCAGAGGGTGCTAGATGGAGAAAAACCTAATGGCGATGTCAACGCGGTAAGAGATTATTCGGAAATTGGAATCAAAATTATCTAAAAGAGTTACTTTTCTTTGGATTTAATTGCCAAACAGTGTTAGTTGAAAATTGGGTTTGTAATTTTCAATCCAGGATTTTTCTCTTGGAAGCCTTCGATTCCGAGGGTCTTCAAATTTGGATCCTATCGATTTAATTGCATATTTAAAAATAATTCTCTTTTGTTTTCTAAGAATTTTTTGTTTAGAAGCATTCGATTGTTGAGAAGCTTTAAAATTTGGAAGTATTTCATTTCGGGGGCTTTAGATTTTAATGCTTTCAATTTAATGAATAAAACTTTTAAAAACATGATGAAATATTTGCGATTAGGGATTTTTTATTCAGAAGTATTCGATTTCTAAATCTGAAAAACCTTATTTATTTAAAAAGAATATTTTTGGTCAGATCTATTTGCCAGACAATTTTAGAATTTTCATGCTTGTTTTAATTTTCTTTTGAATATTGGAAATACATACTTGATTTCGAGGAAACTTGGTTGCTTTAGATTTTTAAATTTCGAGTATAATTTTAAATTCAGATCCTTTATCTACAAAGAAGGTATTTTTGTGCGCATTTAATTGACAAACAGTTTTAAGTTAACTGAAGTTAAAATTAGTTTTAAATTGTAATTTTAATTTTAAATCCAATAATTTTTCTTATTTCAAGGGATTCCTGTGGTTTCTAAATTTGGTTCCTTTAGATTAAAACTTTAGATTTCAAGTGCTCTTCAATTTGGATCCTTTCAATTTAATTGCCAATTAAAAAAAAATTTCTTTTCTAGAAATTTTTTATTTGGAAGCATTCGATTGCCAGGAAGCTTTAAAATTGTGCAGCAATCAATTTCGTGAGCTTCGACATTGCGATGCTTAGAATTTCGAGAGCTTTCAATTTAAAAACACGTTTTGTATCTTTTTTTGAGTTTTTGTTTAGAAGCACTCGATTTTGAAATTAGAAAAGACAAAAAAAGAGGGTTTTTTTTTGCGTGGATTTAATTGCTGGATTCAATTTTGATATAAAATTGGTTTTGGAACTTTAAATCAAGAATTTTTTCTTAGAAACATTTGATTACAAGGTTTTTTAAATCTGGTTGTTTTCTGAATTTTAGACTTTTAGATTTGGAATATTTCCAAATTTGGAGCCCTTCGATTTAATTTTCAAGGCTTTAAATAGTATATTATGCACTTTGGCGCATACGATATTTTTTATAACAAATGCATGATTTCTGCCCATATTTGATTTTGAAACATATTATCACGGAAACATTTTTGTAAGAATAACTTATTGTTACGGAAATTTCCGTATTGTCAAGGAAAAATTCCCTTGGAATAGCCTATTATTACGGAAATTTCCGTAACAATAATCTACTGTGACGGAAAAATTTCCGTAGGAATAGCCTATTGTTAGGGAAATTTCCGTATCAATAGGCAACCAAAATTTACTAAGAGTTTTTACGGTAAGGGACTGATTATCGCAAAATGCGAGCTTACAGATGTATAATTTTTCATTATTTATTTATGACGTCAATTTTTACTCCCTAGGGAGTAAAAAGTACTTTTTATTCCCTAGGGAGTGAAAAGTAGAGGTTTAGTCCCGGTTAATAGGCATGAAAAAGGGCTGAAATCATGCATGTGTTATTTTAATAGTACATTATTCGCCAAGTTTAACCGCAAATTTTGGTGAGAGCGTAGTTTAAATCACGAGGCGAAGCCGAGGGATTTAATCGCTCGAGCCAAAATTTTCGTTTGGACATGGCAAATAGAGTGCTTTTCGTCATGAGATCGAGAAAAAGCCAAATGAAAATGCCGAAATGACGAAAAAAATATATTTCACCATTTTTCTAGAAATTTTTTATTTGAACGAATTCGATTTGCAGTCCAATTTGGAAACTGTGATGTCTTGAAATTTGGGTTCTTTAAAATTCTAAAGCACTTAATTTGGTTCCTTTCGATTTAGACTTTAGATTTCGAGTGCTTTCAAATTTGGATTCTTTCAATTTAATTGTCAATTTAAAAATTATTTTGGTTGTTTTCTAGGAATTTTTTGTTTGAAAGCATTCGATTGCTTTAAAATTTAGCGTCAATCATCTTCGAGGGTTTCAACATTTCGATGCTTAAGATTTCGAAAGCTTTCAAATTAAAATGCTTTAGATTCAAATGAAAGAATTTAAAAACACATTTTTTTAGGAATTTTTTGTTTAGAAACATTCGATTTCGAAATTAGAAAAAACAAATTTATAAAGGATACTTTTGGGTGGATTTAATTGCTAGATTTTCTTTAGTTTAAAATTGATTTTTCAATTTTTAATGTAAGAAGGAATTTTTGTTTGAAGCTTTAAAATTTAGAAGACTGAAAGTGTTTATGTCGAGGTTTTTTTTTTATTTCCAGTACTTTTAAACTCAGATTCTTTGCCTACAGAAGTTAGAAAATACAAATTTAGAAAGGGTATTTTGGATTGGATTTATTCGCCAAACAATTTTAGTTTAAAATTGGTTTTGTAATTTTTAATCCAGAAATTTTTCTTGGAAGAATTTGATTTCAAGGTTTTTTTTAAAAATCTGGTTGTTTTTTTAATTTTGGCCTTTTAAATTTCAAGTCTTTCCAAATTTGGAGCCTTCGATTTAATTTCCAAGGCTTTAAAACTATATATTTCAAAATTATCTAGGATTTTTTTTTTATGAATTTGATTTACAGTCCAATTTAGAAACTCAGACGACTTGAAATATGGGTTCTTTAAAATTCTAAAGCCTTTAATTTGAAAGAAATCGTGAAATTATCTTATTTTTTAACAAGTTCTCATAAAGAATGCACTTGTCTCCTCTTTCTGAGGACACCAAAGCATCAGTTATGTGTTATTTTATGATTATCATTTCGGTTGGGGTCTAAGACTCGAAAAACCTTTGAGAACCCTTGCTTCCATCCCTACGCTACGCAATATTGCAAAACGTAATGAGCACACGAGATTTCCACCCTTCACAATGTTAAAGGGTCGTTTCGCCTTGGAGGACTCTACAAAAATTTCAAGGAGAAAATTTGACAGTGTTGAATCCAAGAAGAACTTAAGCACAGTAAAAATAATATTTTTCCTCGAGTCAAACAATTTTAATGACCTCAAAGTTCCAAAACTCTTGTCTCGACAGAAACAATACTTTCCAGCGATTAGATACCGAAATATTTCCTGTGATAGGCAAAGATAATTAAATATTGAATGCTTCGTATAACCTCATTTTAAAATATTTTGAAGACTGACTTTCCATTTTTGACGTTTTGGTTTCAATTAAAGTAATGATAGTTGATAATTATGTTGGCTAATTTAAAATTCGATTTCCTTGAAATTTTAATGTTTTGGATTTCAAGGGCTTTCGACTATTGACGCTTTCAAATTTTATGACTTTGGAACTTGCAAATTAAAATTCCTTAGACAAATCCCAAAGATTTTGAAATTTGGGCTCTTTACATTTAGGTTTTTCTAAACTTGGATGGTTACAAATTTAAATGATTTGTAATTTTCAAACCATTCGACTTAAAAAATTGGACATTTCTTAATTTGAAAACCTTGGAACTGGGATATCTCAGATTTTAAGTGCTTTTCAATTTTTTTTTGGTCAAAAAGTAGGCATTATTTGTTATCTGAAAATCAGCATGCAGAATGGAAAATTTACTGAGGAAGTAAAAAATATTTTGCCAATCTTATAGTGTCTATAATAATTTAGTTATGCTTGAAAAACTTCAAAACTCAAGGTGTATCATATATGATTCTCTCTGCTCCAAAGCGTCAAAATACTAAAGCCTTAAATTTAAAAACTCCAAATTTGAATTCCCTAAAATTCTGAAGATTCGAATCCCAAAGCTTTGAAATTTGAACTCTCACAATTCTAAAGCTTTTAATTTAGAATTTCGCAAATTTGACCAATTCCAAATTAGAAAACCATGGAATCTTGAATCTTGAAAATTTTAAATCTTCTAACCCTGAGCCATCTGACAATGAGATAAAAGTATTTCAAGCAATTTTAGCCACCCTCTAATTTTTAAAAATTTAATTTCTGTTTTACAAATTTAATTTGGAGTCAAAAGACACTGAATCTCAAGTGAAAACCTTTACAGAGTCAGCGAATTTTTTTTTATTCAACAAATTATAATTATATCTCAATAGTTATAAAATTACTAATATTACTAATTATAATATTACAAAATATTAATATTCTGCCGTCCTGATGAAGAAACTATACAACTGCATTTTTATCAAAAATGAGTTTTTTATATCGTCGGATTCGTAATGAAAAGACGAATTTAACTATGCTTATCGTTATTAAAAATTGTAATTAAATCTCGAGATAATTAGGTCTCAATTAGCCTGGTAAAAGAAACACGTCTGTGCAAATGTGTTTTGCTCATGAGGATCCTCGGTCTTTCTGCAGTCCGATTTCCTGAAATCGAATAGCACAAGTACATGTTAAGTTTCTTCACCCGGATTCGAGGGTAACTTTAAGCCACCGATCCTTCTTTTCAATAGCACATCAGCATTTTTTATTTGTCAAGCAAAAATAATTCTACATACTTGATTAATAATATAATTATTATTAATTATCTGAAATAAAAAACTTAACAATTATTTTTTATTTAATAATAAATTAATAATTACATCAGAATTTTATTTTTTATCAATTTTTGGAAAATTTTTAGTTGTTAAGTTGGTTCTTGAAGGCTGATTCCTGTATTCGGCAGCACATCTGCGCAGATGTGTTTTTCAGTAAGGAATTTCGGCGACTTTGTATCTAGCATATCTACAGTTTTGCATATAAATAATTAGAATTCGCCATTTTCTTTTGTTTTAATGAATAGAGCATGTCCGATTTACCCAAGAACAGTACTTTTTTTTTTCAATAACTCTCATACGTTAAAAGGTACAGGAACTGATGCAGATTTTATTGAATATCTCGGTTCGCTCCAAATGCAGTTGTACAGTTTCTTCATCAGGACGGCAGTATTATCAAGGATCACAGTCAGTCCCCTAGCCCTCTTTTTTCCCTATTTTCCCCTATTATTGTTAAAATTTCCTAAAATCACTTTTTTAGAGTTTCTTTCCTTTTTCCCTTTTCTCCTCTTTTTATATTTAAAGTTTTGAATAATTTTTCAAGAATTATGAAGAATAGAAGCTTGTGACATTCAAAAACTCTTAAAATGTTTTTTAAAATTTCTCATAATTTCCAAATTTTCAAAATCTGCAAAAATTTAAAATCTCTTAAAATCCTCCAGAATTTTAAAAATTGTTTATAAATCCTTAAAAATTCTCCAAAATATTTGAGACTGTTATAGAATCTTCTGGGGTTTCTTATAAAATAATATCCCAAAATTCTTCAATATTCTACAACATATACTTCCAAAATTTTCTACAGAATATTTGTTGTTATTGTTGTTATTGTTCGTTAGCAAAAATTGTAAATATGTATAAAAAAATTCTTCATAATTTTTGAGCCAATAGGAAATTTTTGTGAATTTTCAAAAATTTCAATTTTCAAATCAAAAAAGGGAACAGAAGATATTAACCAATTTCAAAAAATTTTGTTTACTTCTTTCGGATGCCAACCCACACATTTTTTCCCTTAGTTCAAACGATTCGATTAATTTCTGCATTTTCACTCAGCCCTACTCTCAAGTCTACAAAAGACTAATCTTGAAGCATCTTCTAGACATCTAGACTTTTTTCAGAATCTTCCTAAAATTCTGTAGACTTTTGGAGTCTTCAAAACAAAAAAAAGTCTGGAAGAGACTAGAAGATTTTAGGACTTTCTGGAATATTTTGGAAGAATCAGAAAGTCTCTGGAAGAATCTAAAACACTCAAAAATCTAGATTGTAGAGAATTTTTTGGGATTTCAAAAGATTGTAATGAAACTACAAGTTTATAGAAAATTAAAAATATTCTAGAAGATTTTAAAATTTTGTTGATTCTAGAGCATTCCAAAGATTCTTAAAGTTTAGAAATTTGAGGAGAGTTTTATTAGATTCTAAGAATCTAAGATTTTGCGAGGATTTTTTAAGATTCTGGAGAATCGCAGCTTCGTTCGTATTTTTAAAAGAAAAAAACTTCCCCTTTTTGTTTTTAAGTTCCCTTTTGCGAAAAAGAATTCCCCTATTTTTCTTAAAATTGAACTACTGAATCACTGTGATTTCTGTATTATATATAATTATAGTTATAACGGCAGATAACGGTCAGGGAAAATGAACAATTGATCAGGGAAAGTCAGGAAATTTTGAAATTGGGATTTTGCAGCAGTCCTGAATAATTTCTGTTTTGCAAATTTAATTTCGAGACAAAAGAAACTGAATACTAATAGGTATTGTATTTTTGTAGGTATGACTCATTGATTGAACTTGAAAGGAAAGGAAAGGAAGATTGAGAGTCACTGAAGGAGAGCACATGGCCAGACCGCACCCTCGGAGACGATTATATTCAGTTCCAAGGCCCTGTTGTACGGGTTGCCATGCACGCGCCAATCAGGGGTTGCGAAGGGTCCCTCACACCCTCCGAGGGTTGTGCGTCACGAGGCGTAGAAAAATATACCAAGCCATGGAATAAAATAAGCATCCACGGGGAAGAAAGGAAACGATACCCTTCATGGACTTCCTTTGTCTTCTTCTTTAACTTCCACGCTTTTCAAGCGGAAATTTTAAATATCTAGACATCTAGAGCAGGTCTTTTGCCTCGCTTTCAAATTCCTCCACGTTTCCATCACGAAAACTCTGAGCCAACAGCTTCATCATCTGCTGTCTCAGCATATTCTTCTCATTCTGGTTCATATCCTGCAAGGTGTCAACTCAAAACATGACATTTCCAATGAACTATTAATTTAATTCAAATTAAGTTTAGTGAAACATTTTGAAAATTAAATTGATTTTCAAATTTCAAGTGGGTTTTGTATTTTTGTTATTTTGGTATTTAATCATTTCTGGTTTCAAATCAAATCTGGTTTCAAAGTTTCTGGGTTTAAGTACTTTAGAGTTGGAGATTTTTTTTAATTGGAGGCTTTCAATTTCGAGAAGGTTTAAAATTGACATTTTTGATACATTTGAGTTTTGAAGTGGTTTCAAAGGTCATTTTTATAATCAAAGTGTTTTCGATTTCCAGAGATTTTCAATTTTTGGGCCTGGAATGATTTTAAATTTCGGAGATTTTTATTTAGAATGTTATCGATTTTTACAAATTTTACATATGGGCACTATGCCATTATTTAGTGTTTATTTAGTGCTAAATTATGCTGCACAAAAGAAATTTTGTGTCCGGTTATTTTGGGTAAAAACATGTAGTAATGCCAGCTTCAGCTGAAGCCACAAATCCGGTATGCGAAACTCGGAAACTATTATATCAAACTCTCCTTTGCGCAATAATTTAGTGCTAATTAAGTGCTCTCGATTTGTGCCCCACACAAAATCGGGGCACTGTTTTTTTGCCAAACACGAGTAGTAATGCTGACTCCGATATGTCAGACTCGAAATCTATTAGTGATATCAAATTCTCCTTTGCGCAGGAATTTAGTGCTAATTTAGTGCTAATTTATGCCGCAAAAACAAAATGTTTTGCCCGGTAATTTTGGACAAGAGCATATAATGCTGGCTTCAGCTGACTCTGGTATGTGAAACTCGGAAAATATTAGTGATATCATATTCTCCTTTGCGTAATACATAATTTCGTGATAATTAAGTGCTCACCCTAGTCCCCACAGATGCCGACAAAAACGACGTCGACAGACAGACACTTAAGTAAAATCCATTTTTTCTCAATCAGTTTTTGTACTATAAGAAAAA
>JBAGKK010496613.1:0-15215 GCA_037177015.1 Euceroptres primus
GTTATCAACGACCTGAAATAGCCAACAGACGCTTTATGTTTCTATTTAATAGTCATAACCAAAAGAGAGTTTTATTTTGTTTCCATATCCGATATCGTAACGTAACTAAATGGAACTTAATATTTTGTTTCGTTTCGTTCGGATCCCTGAAAAATACTTCAACAAATTTTGGGGGGAATTCATCCTGGGAATCTCAACTGTAACAGAGGGGGGTGGCAATCTCGACTAACAATTTTCAGGGAAAAGGGACTAAAAAATTATACAAATCTGCAAAATTAGAATAAAGAACTCAATCATGGGAAAAACTCCCTCTCGAACACGTGTCACCATAATCTCTAAAATTACTCTGTATTATCCTCAGAATATCAACCTCTAAAATCTTCGAAAACACAACAATTCTTAACTATAAATTCAAAATGACCACGTGTCGAACGAGATTTCTCACGCTTGAATTTTGACAACAAAAAGCCTCACCGGGCAAAAATCCTGAATAATTTAGGAAGAATCCAGATGATCGCCAAAAGGAACGCTGGAACCACTACTTAATTACAACTCAACTCAAAATTTTAGGTCTAAACTCGACGCGACTAGTTGCTTCTAAAGCTGCTAACGGAAAGAACGAGGCTGGCTTCGTCTCGTGCTCCTGCGATGTCGACTCACCAGGAGCGCCAGTAGTCCCGCACTCTGATTCGTGGAGAGCGCACCGAACCAAGCGAAAAGGTTGAGTTGCGTCAGGGCCATATGAATAAGTGAACGTTGTTATTGCTACCAGGTGAAGAAGTCAGTCAGGATTTCTGTGTTTTATGATCCAAATCACTGAATCCTGTTGGCATCCATCAGCAAGGAACTTGTCCTGAGGTACGACGTAGGTTAAAATAGCAGCGTGACAGCAGACGACAGGCGGGAAAATTCAACTGCCTGAACACAATTCGAGGTTGACGAGAAGTTCATGAAGTCCCAAAAAGCGTCCCAAATTATCCTTGATGTCCCTCGTTGTCCCTCGGTGTCCCTCACAGTATACATAAGGAATAGAAAGAGAAAAAAAACAGAATCAGTCCTTAAAAATATTAAATCTTCAATATAGCCCTAGTCCTGGAACACCGTGCAACTTTCGAAGCTTAAAACTATAGAATTCTAAAAATTAAATAAAATTACGTAAAAATCTGGGAAAATTGTGAGATGCAAAAATTTGCAACGTCACAATTTATGATTCCGAATTGTTATTTGTCATAATTTTTATTTATGTTAGATAAACCTCCTAATGCTTCGACAGTGTTAGTGTTTTACGTGAAAAATAGTTTACAAGTGAGGCTTATCGAGATTCGAAGAATCTCTGTCTCTCTAAAAATTTTTCGTTTACTTTGTCTGAATTTCTGAACTTCAGAAAATAATTGTTTTCAGTCGAAATCGTTGTCTTATCAACGGAAACGGACTTCTCACAAAATTCTATCGAGTTCGGGATAGGGGTTCGAATTTTCGACTTTTTACCACGCACGCTGATACTCAATTAACCATAACTTCTACAAAAGTTATCCAAATTAACTTTTTTATCAGGGTTTTGGAAACGCTTTTTCATCAGCTTTACGCTAAAAGTAATGATTTTGGATTTAAGAAATTATTTAAGCCTTATTTTTCAATTTTAAACATATTTTTGAGATTATCTCCAAGTGCGGCCGCTAATTTTTTTTCCAAATTTATGTTCACAAAAAGCTTGACTTTCTCTCCTTAAAATGAGCCATGATCGAAAATAGGGCAAAAGAAATTGGTGGAAATATATATGTCATTTCGTGCACGCGGCTTCTGCGTCGCAGTGCAGCTAGGCGCAACGATCGCGATTACCGTTCATTGGGTACTTCTTTAAATAATTTTTATCAGTTATTTGTAAAAATGTTATTTTTGGTTTGAATGAAATTTAGAATTTAGAAATTTAGAATTCGGGGTGATTTTTTGTGAGTCCCTTCGCCTCTCACATCGACAATTGAGTTAAGTAATTTGCTTATTACACTGCATGTGCACTTTTCTTTCTTCTTTGCCTCACAGTTTTTTTCGGGAAAACATCATATACATATCATTATATTTTCTCAAAATCATATTTCTTTAAAATCATATTTTCTCAACATTAGAGTTAATTCAGCAGAGGGAACGAAAGAGTGGTATTTTTGTAGTCCAGGCACAGTGTTTGCTGATGCGAATCTACTTTTAAGCTCTTCAGCAGTGATGACGTGATTTTTCTTTGGGACTAAAGAATACTGAAGTTTCAACTACATTTTTCTTCGCCCATTGATACAAGGCATCAACAATCAAAATCGGATCTTTAGATGACGCCTGTGGGCTAGCACGCGCTGCGAGTCTTTTTAAATTTCCCCTAGTGCCATCACAAGGGCCTTTTCCATTCGCCGTTGCGAATGGAAAATGGCTGGAATACCAAAATCCATTTCGTGGTGGAGCAAATTTTCCATGTTATACTTATTTTTGAAAGCTGGGCTGCTCCTTCTGTAAAATAAATCATTTTTTTGGGTTGAAAATTCTCTTTCAAATAGTTTGTAATAATTTTTTGAAATTCATACACAGCATTTGTGTCATGTCTCAAACAGTCTGTTAATATAGCAAGGCTGCGATGCTTTAGATTCTTGTCCTCCTTATAATAAATTACCACAGTAAAAATGGTAGCTTGATCGTTGTTGCAGTGAAATGACTGAGCTGCATTCTGGACTACAAGAGTGTAGTTTTCAGCGAAATCACAAAGGATAAAGAATTCTCTTCCTTTCAATGTGCCCTTAAGGTTTTTAAAAAAAGATGATTGTTGTTTGGCTGTAAAAGAGTGAGATTTAAGCTTAAACAAGGTTTCGCAAAGCTGTTCCACAAAATCTGCTGCGTCTATTATTTCCGTGCGTAACGTACTTCTGTTAGTTTGTTGCCAAGTCTGGAATTCTATTCTGTCAATGCATTGGTCTGCAAGAACTGATGTTATAAAATCCTTAAGTGCGCTTGTACCAGAACACGCTGTGCATTCATTCAGGTAGCATTCTGAAGTCGGAACGCTACACATAATCTTGTTGATAGCATCATGATAAGTCTTAATGAGAGAAAAATTTTCGCAGGCTGGTTCTTTTAAGTCTACAGGATCTAGTATTAGATTGACGTTTTCGTGATGGACACAAACACTATGCGTACCACTGGCTCCAGCGAGTATGCAATTTCGGGGTCTAAGCTGAGAGAATTTTGATAAGCTAATTTTAACTGTAGGATTCTGAGCCTCAAAATTTGCATGTAATTCAGAGAGATTGCATAGAAATAATTTTTTTTAACGTGCTCTTGGGAGCCATTATCTTTTCTTATGGAAACGAAATCTTTCATGCCAGGCATCATACGACTATTCTCATCATCAAGGTAAAATGCTCCGGCGAAATTTTCAATTTTCGAGTCTAAAGTCTTACCTTTTTTTAAATTAGGAGAAGTTAAAATTCCATTCTCAGCTACCAACTTTTTAGCTTTTCTAGTTTGACGCTCAAAAGCGCCAAATTCTAAAGAATTTAGAAATGTTAGCTTGCTGTCCCAAGATTTCGGCGTAAGAGTTAAAAGTAACACTTTTTCCGGATTACTTGCAGATTTTTTAAATTTTACTTTTATTTGGTCAAGAACGTCTATTCCGGCGTAATGATCTTTATCATGCAACGGCTCATGACGAATTGTCTAAAACAGATGATCTTATAAGTGATGAGATCAGAAAACATCTCGTCACTTATAAAATCATCTATTACAGACAATTTGTCATGAGCCGTTGCATTTTTATCACTCATTGAATTGTTATCATTCACTGCGAGAAATCTGTCATCTTCCATTAAAATATCATTCTGGAGAATAGGAGGTGCGTTGTCGTTAATCACTGGGGCTTCTTTAATTGTTGGATCAGTTTGAGAAAATAAGGGGGAGCCATCATATAAAAATAATTTGCAAATATAAAATAATTTGCAATGCAAATTGAGACATTTCCTTTCTGCAATTTGACACAGTTTCGCATATTGGGATACTTTTTTTGAAGAGTTGCAGAAATTGTTCTTAAACTGCATGGATCACGCTTGTGATTATTCTTAGAAAAAGAATTGTAACGGCGACCCGAGCTGGTTCTTTTTGGCATGATTAAAAATTAAGCAGAAAAAAGGCTAAGTTTCAGCACTGAGGAAAAAAGTGAATCCAACCACTGAAGGTGGGGAAGTGTTCGAAACCTGCAGTATAATATCGTCGAAATTAACCGAAGCTTAATCGCATAAAAGCAATTTCTGACCAAAAATAACATGCACTTATATTACCTGACCATGAGTTTTGCTGCAAAAAAGACATCTAATACATCCATCTAGTGGTCAAATATGTACTAGTTTTTTCGGTGGGTTTTTTCAAATTCTTTGTTGTGGGCTCCTCTTGCTGGTGGGTTGGCCGTGGTCGTTCTGTTGTAGATCCTTGTGTATGGAAGATGGGCGGCTCACAAGGAGTCTCCTGGAATGGTGGGAGAGAAAAGATGCTAGGAGGATCTTCTGGAGGAGCAGGGGGACTTGGAAGCTCCTTTCGGCTCTTCCGGGAAAATGAGGAAGTAGAAGGTACCCGGACGACCTTCTGGAAAGAGGGACGTGGAAGCTCCTGACGGCTTTTCCGGAAAAGTGAGGAATTGGAAGGTACCCGGAGGACCTTCTGGAAGGAAAGAGATTTGGAAACTCCTTTCGGATCGTCCGAAAAAATGGGGAAGTAGAAGGTACCCGGAGGATCTTCTGGAAAAAGAGACGTGGAAGCTCCTGACGGCTCTTCCGGAAAAGTGAGGAATTAGAAGGTACCCGGAGGACCTTCTGGAAGGAAAGAGACTTAGAAATCCCTTTCGGATCTTCCGGAAAAATGAGGAAGTAGAAGGTACCTGGATGACCTTCTGGAAAGAGGGACTTGGAAACTTCTGTCGGATCTTCCGGAAAAGGAGGGATAGAAGATACCCGGAGGACCTTCTGGGAAGAGGGGCGTGGAAGCTCCTGGCGGCTCTTGCGGAGAAGTGGGGAATTAGAAGGTACCCGGAGGACCTTCTGTAAGGAAAGAGGGACTTGGAGGTTTTCGAGGGTGGACACGAACTCGGAGATGGTATTCACTAGGTATTTATTTTCCCGTTTTATAAGTCGGAGCGCGAGGTCGGATGTCCTGGCGAGGCAGGAAGCCTGCGACTAACTGTCCTCTGGTGCAAGGAGCTCATCCTTTTAACAGCCTTACGCCCCCACGATGAGGTCGTGGTAGGGGTTGCCTCCCCTCCAGTTTCTCCCAAGATGCTGGGCCTTGCTAGAAGCTTCTAGAAGGTTTTTTCATAATAGGAGAAACTTGGACTGGGCTTGACCTTGCATAGTACCGTAAGCCATTAGAGCGAGGGAGAGAGACTATAGTGCGTGCAAGGGAGACGGTGAGAGCAAGAGCGACTAGCGAGCCTCGTTGCTCGTCCACATCTGCAAGCACTTAGGCCCTTCCGCTTTCACTGGTTCTGGTAAAATGCAAGTTTGAACGTGCTTCTTGCACCAAACTAGAAAACTGCAAGCAAAACGTCGTCAAAAAACGATAGTATTTTTAAAAAAATGCTAACGTTCTATCGTGACGCGTATAACATCTTTCTAGTCTTAAAAATGAAGTATTGACATAAAAGTGGAATTTACTTCTCAAATAAATAATTAAAATTATTATTCTTGAAATAATTTATAACTATAATAATTATTTCGTTAAGAAATGTAGGTTGTAGTCGACTATAAACGGTAAGATCTGATTTTGAAGCGTGGGCGCTCGCGACACAGAAGCCGCACGCAAGAAATGTTGTATATCTCCACTAATTGCTTTCGCCCCATTTTCGATTATGGCTCATGTTAAAGAGAAAAAGTCAGTTTTTTTTAAACATAATTTTGGGAAAAAAATTAGCGGCCGCACTTGGAGGAAAACTCAAAAATATGTTTAAAATTGAAAAATGAAGATTAAATAATTTTTTTAATCCGAAATCATTACCTTCAGCGTAAAGCTGATAATAATTTCCGGACTTTTACGAAAATCGGAGACAACAAGTTTTTAGGCGGGTACACTTTACAAATTTTGCCTCATACTTAAAATGGCGAAATTTGGACTTTTGACTTTTCAAAAGTCGATTTTCAAAATTTTGAATCTTTAATATATTCTGTTAAGTTTATAAGATTAAGGCATAACCGAAACTCGAGTTTTCAACTGCATTCTGCTCAGTTGAATTTTTAACGTGATACGCCTGGAGCTCGATCAACGAGAAATCAGAGTCTTGAAAATTTGGGCATTATTTCTTGACTGGCGTCGATTTCAGTTGAGAGCCAGTGTTTGAATGATGCCTTGAACTCATCAGTGTATTTCTAAACTTAAGAAGGGTCATACCAATATGAATAATTAGTGGATTTTGTTGAAACTTTCTAAAATTATAGTTAACGACTATAGAATTGTATTGCAAAAACTTAGTAATGTCTTATAGTGTTTGTTTTGGAGAAAGAAATATCTAAAATTAACATGTGATTCTGTGGAGAAATGGTGAACTCTGCCTGACACCATTTACATTTTCCGTAACTGTGCTTTAAAAAATAAGCAGAATCCCATGATACGGATACTGTCGGACCTGAATCATTTGAACTTCCCCTCATCAGGCCTGATCATTTACCCCTACTCTCATGCGAATAAGGAGAAGGTACTTGCGCAGATAGTTTACACGCACACGTGTATACATACGTGTATGCGCAAATGCCTACTGCGTCAACCTGGTTGTATTGAACACTCCCCCCAAAAAGTTTCTAATGATCCAGGTCCGACTGTATATGGTTTTTGTCAATGTTTCATAAAAACATTATTCGAAATAGGGTTATAGTCTTGTTTACGTAATAATTGTATATAGTCACTCAGTGAAATATATACATCTTTATTAGGCAATAAAGTGCATCCTGTTACAACTTTATTATACTGGGTTTGCCATGACACTCGCAGGCCCTTTAATAATCTTAGCGGGTTCCCAGTGCTTATCATTATAATTTACTGCATTGTCCACTTCTTTTAAATCGTTTCTTATTTTGCAATTTCGATAATGATAATATTTGTAAACCTTTTGCCGTTGTTCAATCTGTTGATGAGCTTGCGACTGTACTTTAGGTTTTAACAACGCCGAATGAGAAGGAATTTTCGTCCTAGTTCTTCTACTGAGCAGAATTAGAGCCGGAGAAATATTTACACTTGTTATTGGACTGTTGCGATATTCTAATAGAGCAATATTTATATCTTTGTTATATTCACGATATGTTTTAAACAATTTTTTCGCAATTTGCACAGCTCGTTCCGCTTGTCCATTACTTCTAGGATAACGAAGGGAACTTGTTACTACTTCGAAATTCCACGTAGTCGCAAATTTTTTAAATTCATATGAATCAAATGGTTGATTAACAGAAACCACGATCTTTGGTATTCCGTGAGTCGCAAATACAATTTTAAAAATTTTAAACAACTTAGCTCGCAGTCTTGTCTCTCAGCGGTAAAATCTCTAGCCATTTTGAAAAATAATTTTGAACTATCAAAAATTGCTTCCCTGTGTATTCACAAATGTCACATCCTATTTTATTAAACGGAATGTCTGGAATGTCATGCGTAATTAACGGTTCTTTACTATTGCGGGATCTAAATTTTTCGCAAATATTTTGCGTATTTTGCCTACGTCATTTGAATTGTACTGCAATTTTTACATAAAATGTATATGTGATGTGCTACGAGAAAAGAGGATTAACACGGAAAAATAGGCACCGCGCGTGAGCTTGTAGTGGTGAGTGGTGGGAGGTGTTTCCGTTGGTCCAGAGTCTCACTGAGAAATGCGCTATTTACGGCTGTTTTTTTTATAGGAAATAATGCTCAAAAATTTTTTCTGATTTTTGTGCCGGATAGAGCAACTCAAAAACTATCAATAGAGATAATAAACGGATTTTTTATTTTTTCCGCGTTAGTCCCTTTTTCTTGTGGCACGTCACATATACAACTTATGTAAGGGGCAAAATTCGTTAAGTGTGCCCGCCCAAAAACTTGTCGTCTCCGATTTGCTTAAAAATCCGCGAAATTATTATCTTAGTGAATCACTTTTAATTCCCCCAAGAGAACGTCTCTAGTACGACGGGTTGTCAGAATACAGGGGTTCGAATTTTAATTACTTAACTCAATTAACTTTAACAATTAACTCAATTAACACTTTAACGCAATTAACCATAACTTCTACAAAAGTTATCCAAATTAACTTTTTTATGGGGGTTTTGGAAACGCTTTTTGATCAGCTCTACGCTGAAAGTAATGATTTTGGATTAAAAAAATTATTTAAGCTTCATTTTTAAATTTTAATCATATTTTTGAGTTTATCTCCAAGTACGGCTGCTAATTTTTTCCCCAAAATTATGTTTAGAAAAAAGCTGGACTTTTTCTCTTTAAAATGAACCATGATCGAAAATGGGGCGAAAGAAATTGGTGGAGATATAACATTTCTTGCGCGTGGCTTCTGCGTCGCAAGCGCCCACGCTTCAAATTCAGAATTTACTGTCTATATTCGACTACAGCCTGCATTTCTTAACAAAATAATTATTATGGTTATAAGTTATTACACGAATAATAATTTTAATTATTTATTGGAGAAACAAAATGCACTTTTATGTCAATACTTCATTTTTAAGACTTTAGAAAGAATTCGAAAAAACCAGCCGAAAAAATTAGTACACATTTGATCACTAAATGGATATCTTGGATGTCTTTTCTGCAACAAAAGTCTTGATCAGGTAATATGAGTGTCAGCTATTTTTGGTCAGAAATTGCCTTTATGCCATTTAGCTTCGGCTTATTTCAATGATATTATACTGCAGGTTTATACTTTCCCGTATTTATTGTTATTATTTATTCTCATTTATTTTCCTTATTATTTAAAATAGAAATAATATTATTTGAATACTTGAAATAGTAGTAACAAGAATTATTAACTTTTAATACGGATACGGCTTACTATATTTCGAGCACTTTCCCACTTTCTGTGGTTAGATTCACTTTCTTACTCAGTGATGCAACTTAGCTCTTTTTTCTCCTTAATTTTTAATCATGCCAAGAAGAACCAGCTTGGGTCGCCGTTGTTACAATCCTTTTTCTAAGGATAATCACAAGCGTGATCTGTGCAGTTTAAGAACAATTTATGCAACTCTTCTTAGTATTTAATTATTTATTGGAAAAGTAAAATCCACTTTTATGTCAATACTTCATTTTTAAGACTTTAGAAAGAATTTGAAAAAACCCACCGGAAAAATTAGTACACATTTGACCACTAGATGGATGTCTTGGATGTCTTTCTTGCAGCAAAAATCATGGTCAGGTAATATAAGTGCCAGTTATTTTTTGTCAGAAATTGCTTTTATGCGATTTAGCTTCGGCTTATTTCGACGATATTATACTGCAGGTTTCGAACACTTCCCCACCTTCAGTGGTTGGATACACTTTCTTACTCAGTGATAAATCTTAGCTTTTTTTTCTGCTTAATTTTTAATCATGCCAAGAAGAACCAGCTTGGGTCGCCGTTGTTACAATCCTTTTTCTAAGGATAATCACAAGCGTGATCCGTGCAGTTTAAGAACAATTTCTGTAACTCTTCAAAAAAAGTATCCAAGTTTGCAAAACTGTATGTAAATTGCAGAAAAGAAACGTCTCAGTTTGCATTGCTATCCCCCTTATATTCTCAAACTGATCCAATAATTGAAGATGCTCCAGTGATCAACGACAACGCACCTCCTATTCTCCAGAATGATATTTTAATGGAATAGCTTTTCTTCTAGCTTACCTAAAAAAAAATAAAAAATGTCGCATTGTGAGAAAAACTCAAAAATGTTTTTAAAAATAAAAAATTATGGTGAAATAATTTTTTTATTGTAAAATGATTATTTTTATTGTAAAAATCGTTTAACGACCTTTCCAATACCCCCATAAAAAAGTAAAATTGGATAACTTTATCAGGAGTTATGTACAATTGAAAGAAAGCGGTCGGGGTGAATTGTCCAAATTCCGAGTCCCTGTATGTTGACAACCCGTTATACCAGGTGCACCCCCTTTACAGAATTTAAAGAGGTCCAGTAACACTACAATCTGATGGAGTTTCAATAAGATAGGCGACAACAAAATTTTGGGCGAGTTATTTTACCCCATATATACATATGTGGGGTAAAATTTTCCAAGTAAACTCGCCCAAAATTTTGTTGTCGCCTATCTTATTGAAACTCCATCAGATTGTAGTGTTACACTTGGCAAATTTTACCCCATATATGTATATATGGGGTAAAATTTTCCAAGTAAACTCGCCCAAAATTTTGTTGTCGCCTAACTTATTGAAACTCCATCAGATTGTAGTGTTAGTAGACCTCTTTAAATTCTGTAAAGCGGGTGCACCTGGTATAACGGGTTGTCAACATACAGGGACTCGGAATTTGGACTATTCACCCCGACCGCTTCCTTTCAATTGTACATAACTCCTGATAAATTTATCCAATTTTACTGGTGTTATCCAGTTTTCCATCCATCCACTCCTGATAAAGTTATCCAATTTTACTGGTTATCCAGTTTTACTGACACTGGTGATATATATATCACCAGTGCTCTTTCAGTATCTGAGATTTTACATGTTGAAATAATTCCTAAAGTCTAAATTTCCTCTTATGGCCAATAACTGGTGCTCTTACTCTACTGCTTGTCTTGCGCTATTTTTCGTTTTTTCTGTATCTAGATGAGATTCATGCAGTATTTACAGTATAAATTGTCTTAATGAACGTGGAAAATTAACCTGAAGTTAAAAAAAAAAACTAGTTCATCCTCAACCGTTAGTTCGTTTGATATTTGAAATAAAATTTGACTTGGTCATCTACATTCTCTTTTCTCTTAGGCCAACCATCATAATAATACTTTTTAATTTTATTCAGAACAGGATCTGATCTCGTAGCAGCTTGAAACTTAACTTTTTTTCACTGCTAATATTTAATCCTGAGCTGATAGAGTGAACTACTTATGAAATCCAATTATCATTTACATTTTTTTCTAAATAAGATCTAGATAACAAATCTGCAGCGTACATTAGCTTTCCTGGAGTGTATTTAACATTCATCCATATTTAAGAAGTTTAATTTTGATCCTCTGGTGCCTAAATGATGCTATGTCTCCTTTTTTTTTTTTTTTGTATTTAACAAACTGACTAGTGGTTTTCTATCAGCGATTACATTTACTTTTCGATCATAGATAAAATTATGAAATTTTGTCGTCGCGAACCAAATGGCAAGTAGTTCTTTCTCAACCATCCCATAATTTTTTTTCCATTTTACTAAGACTTCTCGATGCAAAACACACAAGTTTCCCTGCTTGCATTAAACAACATCCCAAACCTCTTTTGGAGGCGTCAGACTGAATCGTAATTTTTTTTTTAAAACAAAATTAACAAGAACTGGTGCTTTTGTCATAACCTCTTTTATTAGTTGAAGTGCTTTGAAATGGCGTCCGAACCACTGGAAATGAACATCGGCTTTCAGTAATTCTCTTAGTGGTGCCGTCAGTTCACTCAGATTAGGAATAAAACTTCTATCCTAGTTAATTGTACCAAAAATTCTTTGCAACTCTTCTTTGGATTTGGGATCTTTTAAAGCTAATATTGCTCTAACCCTTTCAGGATCAATTTGTATTCCGTCTTTTGAGAACACGTGACCTAAATATTTTACTTGAGAAGCTTTAAATTGTAATTTGTTTTTATTAAATTTAACTCCACGTTCTTTGGCTCTTTGCATTACCTTTTCTAATATCAGATCACGTTCTTCTTCTGAATTTGCTGCAATCAAAATATCACCAATGTAAATCACAGTGCTTTCAGTGTCCTCAAAATTCTTATAGTTGATAGATTGAAAATATCCTGGAGCCATATTCACTCCGAAGGGCAGATTGTTAAATTTCCAACACCCGAAGGGACTATTAAACGTACATAATTCACTGGATTTCTCGAATGGGAAGCAAGGAATACAAAACCGAGCGTCCCGTCGGTTATTGCATCCGGGCCCTCAATTATTTTGCACACCTCTAAAATAAATGCAACTTAAACTTTTAGTTTTTATTAACACCAGAAAACTTTAATTGTTACATAAATGAAATAAAACATAAATTTAAAAACACATTTTTATAAATATGTAGGTAGTAAGAGAACAATTACGCATATATTGTTTTGAGAAATGTAATAAGAAGTTAATTTTTTTAATAAACTTTCTAAATAACTAGCTCTTTAATTAATCACAAACATTTGGAGATCCTTAATATTCGAGATAAAGTAATATATAGAAAAAGTTTTTTTTATATAATATCGCACAGTGACATTTCTTAATATTATTAATAATATCAAATCCTCTGTAGTCAGTGCCGTATAAAAAATGAACAAAAAGTTCTTTTTTTGTATTTCGCATCTTATAAACACATAGAACGAATATAAATTTTAAAAACAACTTACAACTCACAAAACAACGGTTAAAACTAAAGCATAATATCACAGTTTCATAATATTCTTTATAATATATTAAATTCTCTTTAGTTTTGCCACAACCAAATGAACTGTAAATTCTAAACTTTTATTTAGACTTTTCTAAGAATTTCAGTATTTTTTCTGTTGCGATCTTTGACTTACAATTAGTCTCTCGAACTTGACCATTTTCATCTGGTCCAAACAAACGTCGTATTCCATCAGATTTATTCTCATGGAACGCTTGGAATTTTTTTTCTTGTTGAAATGTTGTACAGTCACGCAGGAGAAGTAAGTTTTTGGAAGCATTTTTTATCTTTTTTTTTCAATCAAGCCTTTCTCAATGATCGTGTTCCAAATTTGATTAGTTTTGATTATCATCGCATTTGTGATCTCCAGTTTAGAAATTTACAATGATTTCGCCAATCCTTCGAGAGAATTTGCCCCTTTGCCTTTTTTCCCTGTGATTTTTTAAATTATGGGTAACGTATCAGAAAATCCATACACGATGGCTGGAAAAGGATCAGCCATTCCTGTGTCTTTCATAGATTTCATTAATCGAGGACAATTAAAGCTGCAATCGTGTGCTGTTAAGATACACTTTTGTTTTAAATTCGCTAAAAAATAAAAAATTTTCTCAATTAAGTTACCAGAGGAAAAGATTCAACTCTACTCCCATGCAGCAGCAAATTCCCTTGTCAATCCTGTAACCTTAGCAACTTCTTCTGATATTTGTTGCTTGGGATTTATGCAAACAGAGAATGCTAAATCATTATCTGCCGCTGCTATCTGTAAGATGTCTGCGTTCTTACTGAGACTTGATGTTTCTAAGTCGAACAGAACAACATTCAGAGACATATCAGAAGTGGCTTTAGTAGATTGAAGAAGTCTATTGGCTTCATCTTACTCAGGAAAGTCAATGTTCAATCTCATGTTTAACTCGTAAGAAGTTTTTTCTGTAGATTTTTTTTCTTACGTAGCTGAGTTCTTTGCTTGTTAAGGAAAAGACGTCGTCGCTTGAATTCAGACTGCTTGGCTTTCATTGCTTTTCTTTCCGAAATTCTGGTAACTCTTTTTACATGCTTTTTAGTATATTTCCCTGGTGACATCTTTAATTTTTTTGCTACTGTGGTTATATAGTTTTCTCTCGAATTTTTTTGATTCACAGCACAAGCAAGTCTGAAGTCAAGCGATTTTGACAAGCTATAACACTTACTTTTCGGTGCTTTACTGGCCATTATAGCATCGAAGCTTTCATTTGCTTGACTTGAAGCGCACGTAGTAAAATGATTGGTATTTCTGGCATAGTTCTCGGAAAAAGAAATTAAATCTTCCAATAATTCCGGATCTTGAAACGCATCTTTTTTGGAACCATTACGATTACCATATTTAAAGCTATCGCTAGCAACATTTTCTTCCTTGTTATCTGATGTTTTATGGTATTTACACCAGTTGCCGCAGTTCTCGTGCTTGTCGAAATAATGGTAGGGTATGCTTCTAATTGCTGTCGTCATTGCATTTACTTTTACCTTGATTTTGAGAAACAGAATAATTGTAGCTGCGATGAATGGAAGTTATAGCATCTTTGGTCAACTCTTTATGTTTATTCTTCAATTTGTACAATCCATTTGTCACTGCTTTTCCAATATGATTTTCATTTGATTGTTTTACGACTTCGTGTTCTAGTGAATTTCGCATGTGTGCTGTTGTGTTTTCGTCTGCAACTAAAAATCCTAATTGCATGTTACATTCACTTAAAACTGGATTCTTCGCCTTTAAATCAACAGTAGCTTCTGGCTTCATAGGTTTTGAACTGCCTTGAAAATTTAGGTGACAATCGTGATCTTCAGGGGGGTGACCTAAATCGCACATCCTGTATTTACGAATCTTGGATTTAAAAGCCATAACCAGTCCAGTTTCTGATCCTACCAAGGTGCTTTGTCTATTTAAGCTATCGTAATTTCTTCCTGTTCCACGTTTTGACTAACCCATATCATACGATGCTGAAAACCGTACAGTATCGTCGTCTGTAACTTCTCTGGAATTCTTGGAATTCGGGATTATGAATCCTGATTGCAAATGTGTAGGTCTCTGTATGGAATATCCAAAAACAATATTAATAGAAGGAACTGTAAATAATTAGTACCATTGAGTGCTTGTATTTTGTAATTGTCAATACTGTTATTTATTTTAGTATTGGTTAGTTACATTGAAAAAAGTATAGATTGTGCTTTCAACACCAATTTCCCTCTCATGCCTTTTAAAGGTTTTCCATTTTACGGTAGACTCATTCGTTGTTGTTAAAAATTTATTCACATGCGTGCAACCGAGTCTAGAGTGTAAAGCACTTGCAAGAAACAAAAACCGAAATGTTCATTTTTCTTTCATTATGGAGGTATTATTAGAAATTTCACGTAGGTGATCATTTTTGAATTCTCATCGAAGTGAACTTTTCCGTCCTTAGCGCCGTGTATTTTATCTGAAGCTACACTATTTAAAAACAAGCATTTACGACTTGTAATTTAAACCTCTATATATGTCCATTTTCAGCTTGAAAAAATTACTTTTCAAAATATATTTTTTACTTTCTTATGTTGGTGGATAGTAACAGCAGAAAGTTTATCTCGTGAATACATTTTATATATATATATATATATAA
>JBAGKK010496624.1:0-15215 GCA_037177015.1 Euceroptres primus
CAAAGTACCTACTAAAGATTATACAAAAAAATTTTCAACGAAAAATATTCGATAGTTTCTTCAAAATGACATTTTTTGACTGGGGTACAGATAACCCCGGTCTGGCAGCTATGTCTTACCAGAAAAGTGTGGCAGCTAAGGGTTAAATAATTTTTTTCTCTTAAAAAACAATAAAATACCAAATGGGAAATTTATGGTCAGTAGACTATATTGGTATCTATTATTCCTCAAAATTTCAGGGAAAAATAAGGTGGGATTTTTGAGAAAATATTTTTTTTCGTTTTTTCCAAAAATGGAAATAATTTTACCATTTTTTATTATTTTCTTATTTTCTTCACGGATTTCGAAATAGTGAGAAAAATATAATAAACTGGAATAAGAAAGACCTTAATATCTCCAAAATCGCAAGAATGGCAATGTTTTTAAAATTTGTTGGTGCTTTGCATGGGCTTTAGGGTCGAAAATTAAAAAAAAAAGCTGTTTTTTTTTAACCGAAGGTTTCGACTCTCATGTGAGTCCTCTTCAGTGGTTTATTTCTAAAACGGAAATTACATGTGATACAAACGCTGTTTGCTTAATTAACCAATTATACATTTTGATAACTAAATATAAGTTTCAAGCAAACATTAAAAGATTTTTATTTTTATTTTTATATACAATTATAAAAGAAAAAATTTTTTAAACATTTAGAATGGCAGAAATTATAACAAAGAAATATTTTATTAAAGAACAATTACAATGAAAATTGAAATGAAAATACAATGAAATTTATAAATACCTTAACAATTGTGTGAGAAATTATTCCTCACATCACTGTTCATCACTGTATTGCCGATAAAACTTTAATTTTTCGTCGTTTTCTCGGAAACCACATATTTAAGGACCGAAATTGGCTAGTTGCTGTTGTCACTATCGGAAAACGACTGGTGTCTAAGGACATTATGTGAACTCACATGAGAGTCGAAACGCTTGGTTAAAAAAAAAACACAGCTTCTTTTTTTTTAATTTTCGACCCTAAAGCCCATGCAAAGCACCAACAAATTTTATAAGCAGAGGGTCAATAGAAATCAACCAGATGAATTTCAATGTTTTTAAAGTAAAATTTTCAAAAAACTAATTTTCACTCTTAAAATTTAAAAATATTTGTAAAAAATGTAAATATGTCGCTAAGTTAATTAAAAAAAATACGTGACCCCTTATTTTTCACGTACAAAAACACATTTTATTGGCAAGCCAATTCTGAACAGGTCTCCCACCGCCCGCATAATTTGAAATTGATTTGGTCTTAAATATTAAAATGAAATTACCTATAAAAAATTTAATATATTCCTGTTTATCATCCCATTGTCAACAGGTAAAATCCCGTTTCCTAAACCTAACACCGAATCACTCACAATACTAATTCCTATCTTAATTAGAATACTACGCTTGCAAGTCTTTGGATATACGGAAGTATATATGTTCTGTATTTCGATCAGTCCACGACTTAATTTGTTTTTCCTTACGGCGATAGTAACTTTAGGGAATAAATGCGTAAAAAGGTTTCTCATTTGAAACACCTGCACTCTGATAAATCTGGTTTTCGCTAAATAATTTCTTTTTCAGCGAATAACGGCTACCTCGTTTCTTAAATGGATGCATAAGTAGTTGTCGAATTCACTCATCGAAACGACGATCGATAGGTTTTTTGGGAGTACTTACTACCCTTAGTATAGTATTTTCTGGGAAAGTTACCCTAATTGGTTAAACCTACCTGTACCTACTTGTATACGAATTTCCATTTTTCACTGGAAATTTTGTCACGAAGAGATTTGCCATAAAACCGGTCAGTAAAACCGTCAGTTTCGCATTCAATAAGCGTTTGCTTTATCGAAAATTTATCGAGACAGAGCCTTCGAGAAACGTTTACGAATTTCCTTCGAAAATGTTACGAGTTTGTTTCCCGCGGTTGACTGCGCACTAATTTCCGTTGGCTTTTACAAATCGAAGGTCTACAGTCGTCGTACCGGAATTTAATTTAAGTCTTTTCGCAATCGTATAAAAGACTAAACTGCAGAAAGAATGATACCAAACTGACGTCCGTTTCATAGTCCATCAACAAAGTACCATGCTTTCCGTAGTGTATTGGCTTAGTCTTATAAAATTTAAGCTTAGAATTTCTCTCGAAATTTCAATAGAAAATGTAGGAAGGATTATATTACTTATCGGTGTAAATCATTTTAAAGTTTCCAAAGTCGTGCAAAAAGGGTTGAAGCTCCGCGAATTGGTCTTTATGTTCTGTATTAAACATTAATTAATTCCTTAGACGAGAGATTAATCATCTCAGCAATAGCGTATAATTAATTTTAGGACGTATTGTATTAGCCATTAATTTTCCTGTGCAAAAATGTTTAGTTCAACTGAACGAAAGAATGATGACTTACTCTAGGTGAAGTATTGATTTGATATGATTGTGATGTGTGAATGTTGATAAACACGAGTGCCTTTTAAAAGTGTGCGTTTAATATATATGGGGGTATGGGATTTTAATGATATGTGTGATAGCGAACGAGTGATTTCGATGTGCTCGAATGAATTTTTCGGATGTGATTGCGTCTTTGATTCCCTTGAAATTTTCATTATGAATGGCGAAGTAATTGGTTTTGTAACAGCATTTCGAAATGTATTTCATCGAAGCGTGAATATTTGCGCGATTACGACCGACGAATCGTAATTAATAATCCGCTTATTCTGGAATCCACGACGGTACTAGGTTCTTGCTTAGTAACGCATCGTTGGTATGCAGTGAGATTGTGTTTATGTTTAATTAATTTGTCATCGTTGGAGAGTTTGATGCGATAAACAGGAAATGTACATGCACTTTAATGTTACGTATTCGTGTTTGCATTAGCACGAATTTGTGTTCACTTGCCTCAAGGGAAGCCTCAGTTAAATCCTATTACTTCGTCGATTCGTTGTAAACGATCACGCAGCCACATCCAGGTGTAATTTGACTAGTGTCCTCACATTAATACTACCTTAAAGCGTATTAATTGCAAAGCACCATCTAATTTTAATTCTAGCATACTTAATAATACGGGTATGTATGAGCCTCAGAATCCACAGATACCATGACTTCGCTTCTCAGGTTACAAATGGTTATTAATGATCGTTGCCCAACATTAGGCTTCTAGAATTTATGCTTCGCCAAGCTTCTCTGGTGTTTTCTTAAATTGACTAGTACCTTCGCAAGTACACTTGATAATATCATTATACGACACAAGCTTAATTTTTAATCGGTCTGACTTATTCTTTGGTCAGATAACGACAACGCTCGCTCGTGAAATATTGACTCTTTCGGTAATGAATGACTTTTTGATAAATTCGTAGGTTTCCGCGTACAGTGTATTCGAGTTTTGTAGAACTTCAAAATTGTTCAAGAGAAAGGTAATCAAGATTCAAAAAAAAAAAGTTAATTAAAACAATTCGATAGTTTCCACTAAAACCAGAAGTATTTTCGATCCAAAGTTTGACCAAAACGTTACCAACAATTTAAAATTACATTACTACTACTTAAACATATCTATGTAGTTGTTATATAGTTGTCAATTTTTTGCAACGTTTTCACATTTTTGGATTTAGTGTGAGTGCAATAGTGTTAAAAGTAAAATCTTAATAATAACCCAAACAACACCATACTTTGCGGGTAGCTCTTTCTAACGGTACTGGTGTCTACAAATTTTACCTTACTGTAACATCCCCAGCAGTTAAGTTGCATTACGTTACTTAAGTAATATTAAAATTATTATTAAATAAATTAACATTAAAATTTATAATAATATTAAATTAAGTAATATTAGCGAGAAGTTATATTAAAGTCAAAGGAAGCTTAAAACCACCACCTCGCTAGCATTAAATTTAATTCAAAAGCCAAACCCGGCTCGAAAGTTCGATTAAAAAATTTCTTAAAATTTTCGGTAAGTTATGGGAACTTAACATAAATTTCCGGTAATTTATGAAAACTTACCATAAATTTCCTGAAATTTTTAGAAATTTAAAGAAACTAACTATAAATTTTCTAAAATATCCGATGCCTTACCGTAAGTTACTAAAAATTCCGAAAATTATGAAAACTAATCATAAATTTCCAGTGATTTATGAAAATTTGCCATAAATTTCCGAAAATTTTCGGCAACTTACCGTAAGTTACTGAAAATTTCGGAATTCATGGAAACTTACTATAAATTTCCTCAAATTTCCAGTAATTTATGGAGACTTAACACAAAATGACAAAAATTTCCCGTAATTTATGGAAACTTACTACGAATTCTCTTAAATTTCCAGTAATTTATGGAAACTTGCCATAAATTTCCTTAAATTACTGGTAATTTACGGAAACTTACCATAAATTTCCTAAATTTTATAGAAATTTATAGAAACGAACCATAAATTTTATAAAATATCCGGTAGCTTGCCGTAAGTTACTAAAAATTCCGGAAATTATGAAAAGTTAACTGAAATTTTCGGTAATTTATGGAAACTTACCATCAATTTTTGGTAATTTATTAAAACTTACCATAAATTTTCGGTCATTTATGAAAATTTATAGAAACTAACCATTACTTTTCTAAAATTTCCGATAGCTTATCGTAAGTTACTGAAACTCCGGGATTTATGGGAACTTATCATAAAGTTCCTAAAATTTCCGGATATATATAGAAACTTACCATAAATTTCCTTAAATTTCGGCAATTTATGGAAACATAATAAATTTCCTTAAATTTTAAAAAACTTACCATAAATTTCCTTAAATTTCCGGCAATTAATGGAAACTTACTACAAATTTCCTTAAATTTTCGGTAATTTATAAAAAATTGACATAAATTTCCTTAAATTTCCAGTTATTTAGGAGAACCTACCATAGATTTCCTAAAATTTCTAGAAATTTATAGAACCTAACCATAAATTTTATAAAATATCCGGTAGCTTACCGTAAGTTACTGAAAATTCCGGTAATTATGGAAAGCTAACATAAATTTCCGGTAATTTATGGAACCTTACAATAAATTTTCTTAAATTTTGGCAATTCATGGAAACTGAACATAAATTTTCGGTAATTTATGGAGAATTACCATAAATTTCCTGAAATTTCTGAAAATTTATAGAAACTTACCATAATTTTTCTAAAATTTCCGGTAGCTTACCGTTAATTACTGAAAACTACGGAATTTATGGCAACTTATCATAAATTTCCTAAAATTTCTGGTAATTTTTGGAAACTTACCATAAATTTTCTTAAATTTTGGGGATTTATGGAAACGTATAAAAAATTTCCTTAAATTTCCGGTAATTCGTGGTAACTTATCATAAATTTCTTGAAATTTCCGGTAATGCATGGAAACTTATAAATTTCCTTAAATTCCCGGTAATTTATGGAAACGTACCATACGTTACTGAAAATTTTCGGTAACTTTTGAAAATTTTTAAACCGAACTTTTGTACTGCATTGGTTTTATGATGAATTTCTGTCACCGGTGACTCAAAATGAAGTCACCTGTGATAATTCAAAAGTTTCATTACCTTACCAATACCCTACTGCAAGGTCACGGTGTTGCTTGGGAAGGAAATAGTAAATAACAAAATGAAGTTTTACTTGACCCATCCACCAAATCTCGAATACACTTTACAGAAGGAATCGTGTCCTCACTTGATCATGATACTCACTGCTGTAGGTCCCTGAGTAAGGGCAGCAGCCTCTTTAGAGGCATCTTCGACCTCCTTAAGTTTTTCTTCCGCCTTCCGTTCTTTGAGAGCCTTGAGGAGCTTCCACTTGGATCCAGGTGGACCTGGACTGACCTGGCCTTCCTTCAAAGTGGTATCAGAACTCCCACAGGAAGAGGAGTCGATTTTGATTTTGGGAAGACTCAGTGTGGCGGTGGTACCAGTTTCAGCGCTACCAGCACCATCTCGTTCGCCTTCAAGGACAGTGCTTTCAGAATCCCAGCCACCAGGAATGCTGACTGAGATTTCGCTAGGTGGTACACTTACGCTACCTTCACGCGACAGCGAATCGGAGCCTTGAAGATGCTTCTCACCGTGTCGGAGGGTCGAACCGCTGGAGCTTCTTCGAGACTGATGTTCATCGAGATCTTTTTGCAGCTCATCTTCTTCCTCATCCATGGAATGGACCGGACTGTCCGGTCCGGAGGTTTCGCCGGAAGAACCTTCCTCCATTGGAATGGTCTTCTTTTCCTTCTTCGCCTCTTCTTCATGGGCCCAAGTGTGATAATCGGTCACCCTGGCGAAAACAGATTCGATGCTCTCAACGGGTTTCTTTTTGGGGAAGGGTTTTCCATCACGATGTCTGTCTCCATTCTCTAATCGACGATCTCTCCCTATCACTGTTCCGTTCATCTTGATTGTGCGAGTTTCCTCCTTCATCAGATCTCTCTTTTCTTCTTCCTCATCTTTGGGTCTTGCTTTGAGTTTCAGTTCTCGAAGGACGAACGACATTCTTTCTTTGACATCCTCACCTGGTTGGTAAGATTCATTTTCCTCGGGAATTTCAACTAGAACCTCACCCATCTCAATTTCGACTTGTGACTGTCTTTCGAGTTCTTCGAGTTTTCTCAGCTCGTAGCAGTACCATTCATCCTCAGAGTCGATTGAGTCTTCGGTGCTTTGTCGTCTGGATGAGACTCGAGATGTACTTCTGTAAGAGTGAGTACTTCTGTTGTCCTCGTCACCTTCGCCACTTCGAGATCCAGCCCAGGGTATTTCTAGAGATTGCTGATGCCTGGGTAGAAAACGTCCGCTACTCATCGGAGGACCGTATCCTCTCGTGCTAGATGCAGACGGACTACCTTCAGAAGGTGGTGCTTCCTCAGAAATGCTTGTTACCAATTCTGGACCCTTGGTACCACTGGATTTCTCGCTTTTCTCACTTTTCTCGGAAGCGTCTTCTTGGTATTCGAAGCTTGCATCAATGGATGGTTGGTTGCCTTCATCGGACCTTTTGTCAATACTTCCATCATCGTTGATGCCTTGTTCGTCTGAAACTGTGGAGGACTGCCTTTGTCGATACTTTCCTAAGGCCCTAGAAACTGCAAACTCCATGCTGGCTCCTCCCATGAGAGTAACTGGTGGAAGTTTAGGAGCTTTTTCATTGGGAGCTTCGTCAGAGCTTCCGGTAGACTTTTTTATATCACCTACCGTAGGGAATATGGTAGACCCTCCTGACCCTGACCCAGTGCTCTTACCCGAAGCTTCTTCTTCGACGCCACATACTTGGTCCGAGAGTTCGGTTTCGCTTAATTCGGATTTCCTTTGCTCATTTTCTTTCTCCTTCAGCCAATTCTCTTCTGCTACTTTCTTTTGGAGTTGTTCCTGATGATGTTGAATCTGCTGTTGTAAAGCCTGCTGTTGTTCTTGTAAGCGTTGCTGTTCTTGGAGGAGATATTCCCTCTGTTGAGGAGTCAGTGGTGGTTGTTGATGAATCAGTTGTTGTTGTGGTTGTTGATGAGGTGGAATTTGCTGTTGATGAGACATAATCTGTTGCTGAGACATAATCTGATGCTGAGACATAATCTGTTGCTGTGGAGGTTTTCTCTTCATACTGCTGGATTTCACTTTCGCGAAGAATGGTGGATCTTGGTTAGCATCCGAGAGTACACTGTCTTCATCTTCTGATAAACCACTTTGTCTACCACTACTCCATTCCGTTTCGGATTGCTCTGGATCTGACAAAGACTGAGACGATTGGTGATTTCTCCTTTTGGCTTTCTGCAATATTCCAGATACAGTGGAAACCAAATTCTTCTTCTTTTTCCTGGCAGCCTGATGTCGACCTCGACCTCTATTTGTCATCACTTCGGCTCTCTGTTGAGCTAAGGCTTCTTGTTGTGTCACATCCATATCTTCTCTTCGAACTCCACCGGGTAAAGATTGACTCCTGTGCCTTCTTGGCAAATGAAGATCTGGAAGCCAATTGCTCATTGAAGTCATAGCATTTTTGAGTGATGAACCTCTCCTAATTTTCTTAGAGAGCTTAGTAGCCTCTAACTCGTGGTCCTTAATGTCTGCTGAAATACTAATGTACCCTGATTGCGAAACTATCACGCTCGACGCGTCGTAAAACTCTCCTTGTTGTTGGGACGGATCGGCGGATGACTTTCCGGTTTCATTTTCCTGGGTATACTGGTGCTCTCTTTGCCACTGTCTCTGATAACCTTCTGCTAATTGTGCATTTTCCGCAACAGCGCGTCGTTGATTCATCTGATACTGCTGGTACTGTTGTTGGTAAGCTTGTGCGTAGTTTTGATTTGAGTACGAGTGTTGATACTGATTCGATTGATAGGCCGGAGGTTGTGGATATCGTCTGTCCCCATACGAACTTTGTGTATAATTTCCCTCAGACGCCATCGACCTGATACTCGAGGAGGTCGAGTCGTGAGGAATGTGGCCCTCCATTGAGTTGAGCCAGGAAGATTCGGTTTCAGTTCGTGGAAGGTTTGCGCTAGTTGGATAGTAGGAGAGAGCATCTGTTATGTTTCCAGTTGGAAACATGTTTCTATACATAGCAGCCTTATATCCCTCGTGATTCGAGATTGAGTCCCCATAAGACAGTGCACGCATCGGCTTCTTCCCTTGAGTTAACCCAGTAGATGATGTTGTGTCACCGTATTGAGAGGCACTGTAGCTTTCGTAGTTTACGAATTGTTCCATCGCATCCGGATAGTACCCAGTAGTTGTCGTTCTAGGTCCATATGTTTCAGAACCACTGGTGTAAACATTAGCCATGGCTTGGGTCCGGTTGCTTCCTGCAACGGAATATATTGCAGGCTGCTCTGATCTGTAAAGGAAGTCGACAGTACTTTCCATTGAAGTGTCATCAAAGCTAAGTTGACGGCCTCGTTTTTTGGGGCTCTGACACGTGGAAGCCCCTGGAGCTGGTGGAGGCACGAAATTGTAATCGTCTTGGATAACTGGAGACTTGATGGAACTTAGAGATGATAGATGATTGACTACAGCGTTGTATGGACTCGCAGCTGCGAGAGCTGCATTCGCGAAAGCATCTCTACCTTCTGGAGTATCATACAAAGGTTCCTGAGTGATGACGGAGCTTTTCGTCTCCTGGATAGCAGCTATCGGACTGGCGGTTCTTATTGGCTGACCGGTCTGAGCGAGTTGTGATCTAGGATGATCTAGAGAATACGAGGTTAGCATTTTCGTGATCGAGTTTTTCGGCGAACTGGGTGATTTATCGAGACTGCTCCAGCCACTCATTGATGAAAGACCAGAATCTGATTTGGCTGCCACGATGTTAGCACTGCCAGGCTTCACTAAATGTTTCGGAGATACTCGAGGCGATTTTGGAGAATGCGGAGCACGAGGACTGAGTCGTCCCTGTTCCAAGACAACCATCTTTTCGGTATTTCTTAAGAAGCCGGGACTCTGAGCGCGTTTAATATCCACATCTTGTTGTTCTACGGCAGAGATAAGGAAGTTTTCTGCAGGATCGCGAGGTGCTGGTGGCGGTGGCGAACTAGGGGAGGGACTTGGAGGTGTCCTACTCTCTGGGAAGTCCAAGTTCAATCTGGCAGCACTTCCAAAATAACCGTCCTGTCTAGTTCTGACACTGTGGATGCTTTGGGTACTATGTAAACTATGCATGCTTCCGGCTGAAGGCGTTGGCGATGCAACCTTGTCCGTCGTTGTATTGTAAATCGTAGGCGAAGCACACGTCACTGTGGCGAAGCTCTCGACCATCAGGTCAGTTAATTCCTTATTCTCAGCGTACCCTTTTGCGAAATTACCAACATCGATTGATAATTGAATCACAGGCTCTGGACTTTTCTCCAGCAAAGCTGATGTGTAGCCTAATCTGGGGGGAGTGTACGTTGAAGAAATCGAATCCACATTGCTCCTAGAAGTACAAGTCAGTCTAGGCGATAACGATCTAGTTGTGAAGTCTCCATCAGTTGTTAACCCACTGTCTGTACTGACCCGAGATATAGATCTTCCAGTGGACCCTGGACTTTTGGAATACATCCAGCTATCCACATCCGGCTCAGCGTAAATTTTTCTAATCTGTTCGTCTATACTACTCGCTTCTTCTGCTAACTTGGCTTCAGTCTCCGTGGCATACTGACGTTTAGGAGAGTCTCTCAGCATAGACTGTAGTTCTATAATATTCTGTGAGTCTTTCTGGAGCTTCGACTCGAGCCTATCCAGTACCTGAAGTTTTTCAAGGGCTACCTTATCTATGGCACTAAGTCTAGAAACTTGGGCGAAGTCCTGTTCACTCACACAGGGAGCATTTTCTCGATAAGACTTGTAGTCAGCTGCACTGAAAACTTCCCCATCTTCCTCCTCCTCCTCCTCCTCTTCTTCCATTTCATCTTCCTTCTTAACAGTCATCTGTTGAATTTCCTCCTTAGTTTGCTGCTTCTGCTCTTCATTCACAACTTTTTCCGTAGACTTTTCGAAGGGACTGTTTTCTGCTTCCTTTTTTCCGTTACTATCATCCACTTCCTCTGCTTCTTCCCAAATCATCCCCAACTGCGAAGTGGGTCTCGAGGCATCCCCACAAATGAGATCCTCTCTATAGGCGTTGTTTAAACTCCTGTAAAAGGCCTCGTCAGGCATGTTTCCCTCTTCTTCCAGTGTTTCCAAAGCTTCCAGATTCCTGACGTTCCTTTGGATGTCATTAACCACAGCCGCCACAGCATTATCTTGTGCCAAACCGCGCAATCTTGCCAACTCCTGTTGTGCTAATTTCTCTCTGAGTACACTAGGCTCCTCAATACCAATGGAAGCACCCAGGCTCTTTTCTATCGCATCCAGTTCACTCTCAGATCTCTGATGATTGGCCAAAGTCTCCTCAACCGTATTGACTCTCTCATGACTCCCCCCGGTGGTGTAAAACTCGATCAACTGACTGATCACAGTCTGCTGTTCACAGAGTAATCCCTCCAATTTCTCCAGACGCTGCCACATCTTAATATATTCCTGACTCAAGAGGTCGAGTGCCCTCCAAGCGTACTTTAGCTCAGTCTCAAGGATATTAAGGCGCGTTCCGAGTCTTTCCATGTAATCGCTAATAATGTAATCTATATTCCCATCTTCAGTCATTACGTAACTCGCAAGTGCAGGCGAATGAGATCTCGGACTCTCTGCAGCAGGGCCTCCTAATTTCGTCGAATCCATGTTGATTGTTCAATTCCGTTGACTCTCGTTACGATTTCTGTGTCCTGAGAGATTCTAGACTTCTTGCCTAAGCTAATATGATCTGTTCAGCTACCTCCTGACTTTTCTTAAGGCGATTCATCGCGAGGGTCAAAACGTGCTTGGAATCAAAGAGAAATCAAATACGTCCTTGTGGACCGAGCAGGAACATGAATTTTGCTTTGGTATCGAGCACAGGTACTTTATTCTTATCGAAGTTGCAACAGTTTATAAGTTGGGTACATTTGACGATCTCCATATCGAAAAGAACTTTCTGACACGTGTCCTTTGAAATATCTTTTCTTTTCCTATCCTTTGTCCTCGTCTATTCCAGTCTCTCGCTCTTTTCGTTCTTATTTCTTGTTTTCCTTCCTATTCTTATTTTTCTTTTTCTTGTTTTACTTTCTGCTCTTATTTTTCTTTTTCTTGCTTCTCTTCCTCTGACTCTAGTTTCTTCTCATCTTCTGTTCCGTCTTGTGGTTGCCTCTTTCGTTCACATATCTCACTTACTGTCAACTCCGTTTACGTGACCGTCCAGCTGGTAGTTTCTGACGATCGATCACAAACTAGAAAGTAGCAAGTTCTATTCTTACGCGCACTGAACACACTGACTGAAGCGCCTTCGAACTCGTCCGATAAGATCTTGTTCCTCGCATTTTTCCGAACTCACGATAGTTCGTAAATTGTGATCGAAAATCAACTCCACTCTCATTTTGAGATAGGGATCTGCAAGCAGGAAAAATATTCGTGGGTTAGTACCGTCGGGATATTGAATTCGTTTTCTGGACAGTTTCCATGAACCACTCTGAGTAAAACGAACTTGTATTTTCATACGAAACGTAATAGATGCTTTCTGATTACTTCTAGTTTTCAACTCCACTTTCAAAATTGAAAAATTGTAGAGTTTCAAATGTATTGAGGTACTGGTTAGAAATTCTTATCTATACATCTTATTTATCTAGTTTTTCCTCAATAGCTCTTTTCAGTTTGTGACATTGAAAAAAGCTGAAAGAGGAAACCAATAATACTCAAAATTTGTAATATTTATTTTTGATTTTCAGCTAGTGTAAGTAATATTTGTAATATTTACTTTTTATTTTTAACTAGTGTAAGTAATATTTGTAACATTTATTTTTTATTTTTAAGTAGTGTAACTAATATTTGCATCTTGATATTTTGAGTAATATTGGTGCAGGGGCTGCAAGTCTTAATAAAAAAGCAAAGGATCCTATCTAGGATGGATTATGGTTTTATGGGGATGGATTATCATAAAGGGGGGAGTTATAGAGGAAGGGGTTCAGGCTAGAGGTCGGTTAGGGTGCTTTGAGATAAATTGAAGTGGACAGGATGATGACGCGGCATGTTTATGAGTATGGATCAGACGGATAAACACGCAGAGAAACAGACAAATATAAATAAATATTTAGAAATTTGAAATTGAACAAATATTTATAAACGAATATAAAACTAAATTAATAACTACTAAGATAAACAACGCAAATGTGAATAAATATTAGAGTAGTCCAAAAAATTAAAATTTAAAAAATTCAAAGTGCACTCGTAAATATTTGTTCCTTTTCAACAAAAACATGATTTAGTATGAGTTTGGATTAAAACTAATAATACTTAGTACTCCCTCATCGACCTTAAAGTTTTTAAAGCCTAATATCTTCTTTATTTTTGATTATATATACAGTACCGGTCAGGAATATGAGGGCACATGTTTTTTGTGAGATGCATAAGTTCTCATAATTTTTATAATCTACGAGATAAAATTTCTTCCACAAAATCATACCATCCATAATACCATCCAAAAAATAAAGCTATCAAAATTCTGCGTAAAATAAGTCCAAGGTGAAGTGATTTTGTTTATTCTGTAAGGAACTAATGCAAAAATAGTGCATTTTTCGATTTGTCCTAAAAATTGCAATAATTTACGAAATAAATAACATTTTTAATGTCCTTAAGCTCATTTTGAAGTTAAGTCTCCATAGAATTTCATGAATGTATGAAGAGAACTCTCCAATTTTTTTCGCCGATTTCGCCAAAGATTAAAGTTGGCACAGAAAAGTTGTAAAATTTCTATAACCTATAATTATTTATAGCCAAATATTTAAAATGAGTCTAAATTACATTTTAATAAATTTTTTAGAATGCATAGGAATATTAATTTCTATATCTTATCAAATTAATTTTTCAGAGTTTTCGCTTTATTTGAAATTTTACAACTTTTTTGTTCCAAGTTCAGTCTTTGGCAAAATCAAAAGAAAAAATTAGGGAGTTCTCTCTTCATACATTCATAAAATTCTATGGAGCTTTATTTTTAAAGTGAGCTTAAGGACATTAAAAAATGTTAATTACTTCATAAGTTATTGTAAGTTTTCATAAAAGTCGAAAAATGCACTATTTTTGCAATAGTTTCTTATAGAATGAACAAAATCACTTTAACTTGAGCTAATTTTGCGCAGAATTTTGACAGTTTTCGTATTATTTTGTGAAAAAAATTTTATCTCGTAGATTATAAAAATTATGAGAACTTATACATCTCACAAAAAACAGGTGTCCTCATATTTCTGGCCGGTACTTTAGATAAAAATGTCATAGGGATTATTTTCTCAATTTTTTACTACGAATTCAGTGGTCTAATTATATTTTTCAAAAAATCTCTTTCAAAAGGTGTTTTTCGTGATATTATTTTTTATACATTAAACTATGCAATGCATAGTATTTTTTTCTTAAAAACACCTTTTAAAAGAAGTTTTATATAAAAACTATATAAACTAAAAACTATATAAAAACTAGCTTCCAAGATACGTCAGTGCTCAATTGAGGCGTGAAAAGTTTAATTAGAAAATGTTATTAGGTTCCGAGAAAATGGAGGAAGAATATTTTTTTTTCTTTCGGAGTGCACGTTTTCTCAACTTTGACCAGTGATTAAAAATCCAATTTTCAATTTAACCCTTTAACGGCCAACTTAAAACCCGTTAAATAAAAATTCTAAAAAGCTTCAGGAATATTGTATGGTCATTTTCTGATCGATTTTAGCAATAAAAATTTTTTTAAAAATTTTTTTAATTTTCTCGGTTTCTATTAAGTATACGATAACTTATAACCACTTTACGAGATGCGGAATAGTCCACTTTGATCCGATCCACGTATTTATTTTGCAGAATTCTAAGCTTATTAAAATAAAATTCAAAAAAATCGAAAATAGTAGGTGGGACGTATATGTCCCACTGGGTGTTAAAGGAAAAACAAATATGATTTCTAGTTACTGAGTTACTGAATCAATACAATATACATAAAAGTTTGTTTGGAAAATGTCATTATGTTGGATTATGTTTTTTAGAAAATATCATAAGTACCACTGGCCGTTAAAAAACACAAATATGATTTCTAGTTACTGAGTTACTGAATCGATACAATAAATGTAAAAGTTTTTTTGGAAAATGTCATTAGGTTCCGCGAAAATGGAGGGGCGATTTTTTTTCGTTCGAGATGCACGTTTTTTCAACTTTGGACGTTAATTAAAAATGTCATTTTCAATTTAGAAAAAACACAAAAACTTGCTCCCGAGATACTACAGGGCTGAATTCAGGCGTAAAAAATTTCTCTGAAAAAAAGTTATTCAGTTCTTAGTAAATGGGGGGACTTTTTTTCGCTTGAGGCACTTGTTTTCTTTAGTTTAGACGGTGATTTTTCCTCTATTAGATTAGACCTCTAATTTTAAATTCAAAGTCGCAAATGCAAAATAGATTTGGAGTTTTGAAGTTGCAAAAAGTTCCAAAATGTTGCAAAAAGTTGAAAAAACTTGAAAAAAATGCAAAAAGAAAAATTTTTTAAAGCAAAAAAAATTGGAAATTTTTATTATAAAATAGCACATTATTCGCTAAGTTAAACGCAAATTTTGGTGAGAGCGTAGTTTAAATCACTAGGCGAAGCCGAGGGATTTAATCGCTCGAGCCAAAATTTTCGTTTGGACATGGCAAATACAGTGCTTTTCGTCATGA
>JBAGKK010496635.1:0-34673 GCA_037177015.1 Euceroptres primus
TTCATTCGTTTTTTCGCAGAAATTAATTCAAAATGGTTTATTCGTCACTTTTCATGAGTAATGAAACATATTTATAAGCAAATAAATGTTATTAAAAATTAAGTTTTTACTGTTTCAGAACTTATGACTACTTTTCCGCTCGAATTTTTCTTATCTTGATAAGAGTGCTGTGTGAGTACTGAAACGTTGGTGAATATTATTTTGCACGTTTATTTATTGTGATTTGATAATAATAAAAATAAGAAAGACGAAAGAAATAATAAAATAAAAAAATAAATAAATAAAGTAAATAAAAAAAAGAAGGGGATTCGGTTGGTTCCCTTCTCATTTTTCTTTCCTCTTTTTTATTTTTGTATGATCCTTTTGGAGGATCTTTTTTTGAATTATAATAGGAGCATTTTATGGTGGTTGTCCAAATTTGATCGTTGGATTCTTGGTTTTATTTTCAGGAGTTCTATACGTTACTTTTGTCTCCTAATAAAACTAATACAATATAAAATATAATACACTGAATGGTTAAGAATGATCATTTAAAAATTTCTTGTAAATAAAGTAATAATTATTTAAATAAATAAATTAATTTAATTAATTTAATTAATTAATTAATTTTTCATTCTTTTTTTCGCAGAAATTAATTCAAAATGGTTTATTCGTCACTTTTCATGAGTAATAAAAAATATTAATGAACAAATAAATGTTATTAAAAATTAAGTTTTCACTTTTTCAGCACTTACGACTACTTTTGTCTCCTAAATTAATTGAAAATAGTATTTATAAGTAAAACAAAATATTATTTTTATGGCAATAAATGTTAACACTGAGTCCCTTTTCTCATAATTATTCCATTGTTTTTAGAAGGAACGGAAGGTGCGCAGTAAAAACGAATGCTTAAAATTATTACACCTTAAAGTTAAATTAACTTAAATTCAGCAAAATTTGTCTGATTTTAAGGAAATCGTTCTGAATTTATAAGACCTCAATGGATGAATTCCAGAACTTTATTATTAACCTATTACCCTATTACGACCGGCCTTATTACGCGCGATGAGTGTATCTATTTTTAAATTGGAGTCATTTTTTAAAACTTACATAAAAATTCGACATATTACTCCTTTGACATGTATTGACTCCAAAAAGTAAAAGTTTTTGCTTTCTTCAAAACTTTCAATTCCGGTATTTTTTTTGTATTTCTACCTTTAATTTTTTTTAAATGAAGAACATTTTTAATATTACATATATTTTATATTATTATTATTATTATATTCAATCAGGTTATTTGAAAAAGGCCCGCAGTGTGAGCCGAAACTTCAGAATTAATAAACGAACTTTCAACAAGTTTCGTTTTTTATTTTACTTGAAGACCGTAAGACCTACAAAAATACTTCCTCACCTATTGCGACCCTCCATTGCACTGAGAATGATGATTTTGTGCTTTTGGGTTCCAGGACATTCCGGATACAACCGAGTAAAAAAAATTGATTCAACATCATAATCAATGTCCTAGAACCCAAAGGCAATTGTAATTATAATTATGTATGTTATAATTATCATATAATTTTATAATTATAATGGCTGAATTATAATTGTAATTTGTCGAATAAAAAAAAATTTCCTCTTTCAAGTTTTCCCTGACTTTCCAAAATTCTCTGACTTGTAGCAACCCTGAAAAGGCTTTTCAATAATTATTTAATTCTAAACAATCATTTCCTATGAATTTGCAATTTTAAAATCCTCAGCAAGATTAAAATAATTATTAAAACTTTACAAGAGGTACCCTTAAAAAAATCCCAGTCATTTTTTTCAAAATTTCATGATTTTCAGGTTTTCTAGAACTTTTTCAAAATTTCATGACATTTTCAGATTTTTCAGGTCTTGTAACAACCGTGGAAATTTGGTATTTTAAAATTTCAACACCCGTGGAAATTTGGTACTTTAAAAATTAGAACACTTTTAAATCTGCAACTTTAAAAAATAAAGGTTCCGAATTCAAATTTAGAAAATTTAGATGCAGCACAAGTGGTTCAATAGTTCAATTTTTGGGAAAGTAGAGTATTTTTTTTTAAAACGGGGATTTAAAAAAGCGGGAAATTGTTTTCTTTTAAAAATATCATGGGAGCCAATAAATATTAGTAAATGCAACACAAGATTATGGGAGTCTTTTGTAAATTTTAGATGATTCTGAATAATTCTGTAGAATTCTGGAAATTCTAAAGTTCAGAATATTCTTGAGGATTCTGGAACAGTCTAGTGTCTAGTATATTTTGTAAAATATTGAAAAATTTTGGTATATTCTTTAAGATTTTATAAGATTATTATGGAAGAACTCAGAAGATTCTAGAACAGACTCGAATATTCTGGAGAATTTTTAAGGATTTCAGATAAATTTTAAAGATTCTGGAGGATTTCACGAGTCTTTTACAGATTTTGAAGGGTTATAAAAGATTCTGGAAAAGCCTAGAAGATTTTAGTCGGACATGAAAGAGTTTAAAAGCTTTGAAAATTTAGAAATTACATACATGGAAATTTTCAAAAAACATTAAAAGAATTTTTGAATGTCATAAGTTTCTATTTCTCATAATTCTTGGAAAAAATGAATCGGAACATTGAAAAAAAGGGGAAAAGGAGTAAAATGATCAAATAAAGGAATTTTAGGGGACTTTGAGAATAATAGGAGAGTCAATGTAAAAAAGTTTCCATCCTTACCATCTGATATGTAAGAAATAGAAAAAGAAAACCTTTAAATTTGGAAATATTTATGTAATTTATAAATTATATAAATATTTGCTTTTGAAGTTTGGATTCCTTCAAATTCGAGAGATATTTAATATTTATATATATTTAATTATTTAATATTATTATATTTAACCTCTCTAAATCCAATTTTTATAATTAAGCACTCATGAATTAATAACCTTTCAGCCTCTTTCAAAGACAAATATAAATAACACTCGAAATTTATGAAGCATGGATTTCAAAATAACCAAATAAGAACGAGAATAATCTCTCAAATTACTAACAATCTCAACGAGAATAACCTCAGCAGAGTTCATCGTGGTCAAACTGCTTGAATAATGAATATGCATTATGGAAAGCCACCGGTCGAAGATAAGCCGCTAATTGAAAACGAACAGGCTAAAGTTAAACAATTGCCGAACAATTAACAGCTACGAGGTGAAAGAGCTTCTGATAAAGGAAAATTAAACTTACAAACTAATAGAGTACAAGTGAAAAATTTCGAATCCTGATGGACAATAAACGAAAGTAAATCCAATATTGAAAAAAATGCCTTAATCTAGAAGCACTTAGATTTAAATACCTCCATAACAATTTAATTTTCAACTATTCAAATAATTAAAATTTAAATACTTTAAAAATTAGCAAGTATTTCAATTTGAAGGAAACCAAATTTTAAAGTGTTTAAAAGTTAAGAGCTTTAAAATTTACATGCTTTCGGACATTTTAGACAAAAGAACCAAATCCGGATCAAGAGTCGAAAATCGAATCTCTATTATTTTTGCCATAAATAACTACAATTATAAACCAAATTTTTTTGAAACGTTTAGCTTAACAAATAAACTATAGATTTCATAGTTGATAATTGTATTTATTTAAAACAGCAATTCTCATCTGAACCCATGAACCGGATTTGGTTATTTTGCCTTAAATCTTCCAAAATTGTACAGTCACTTAAATTTAAATACTTCCAAATGAACTCTTTACTTTATCCAAGATTCTAAGAAACTTACCTTTTGGTAATAAGAGTTGGCTTCCGTAGGTGTCACCTCACAGCTCGAATCCAACAAGATGCCATTATTTTTTTTACAGCAGGCTTCTGGGACTTGTTTATTTTGTGTCCAGTTCCTCCTAGCAGTATGGAAATCTAAGTAATTTTCGGCACCACAGCAATGAAACTGAAATAAAGAAAAATAGATTTTATCCCTTAAAATCTTAAATAAACATTAAATTGATTCAACTTTAATTTTCAATTTTCAAAGGTCTATTTTTCGATTTTTATTTTAATACAATTTTCAATTTGTCGTAAATGGTCTATGAAATTTGAAATTTAAATTCTTATACGGAAATTGTCTGGAGAGGATTAAAAGAAAGGTTTAAGATCATCGCGTGGAAGAATGTGAAGCTGGAAGATTCGCTTAAGCAATTATTTAATCTCAATTCCGAGTCTAATTTCCTTATTAATTGTGCTTGCTGATTTACCTGACTCATGATTCTGTCCCACGCAAGTGTCACGGTATCTGTAGTACCTGAATAGTACTTAATAGTCGACTTTACGATTTTCTGAGTCTCTTTCTCGGCCTGTAACAATTTTCCAATTATACAACTAACAATAAGAAACATTCTTTGAATTCAGGTCAACAATCTCTTTTTAAAGCAGAGTTTGTGAAATTCTTGCGAACTCATTAGTTAATAGAGGCAAAAGAATTCAAAATAAATTTATCGTTTCTGCTTTTAATTATTTGTTTAAAGCTTGGAAATAAAAAGAAATCAAATCAAATCACCGCATTTTAAGGGCAATTAAATTATAATTGCAGAGATAGTTTGAAAGACTTCAAAACAATTTAAAAGTCTTCAAATTACAAAACAATTTAATATTCTTCGGATGCTCGATTTGATTTTAAAAAATATTTTAGTTCAAGGTTTCAAAATACGATTGTGTTTATGAAAGATACTCACGTCTCCTTTAAGTCCAAATGCAAGACCAACGACAATGCACTCCAAAACAAGTACAATCAGAATAAGAATGCCGTACTGCAATCAAAAAGGAATTTATTATTAGCTAGAAAAATTTAAAATTCTTTTAATTAAATAACTAATAAAAATTTTTACATTATTTTAATTAACTAGCTGAAAATGGAAGATTCTTTTCAAGATGAGAAATCAACTAGTCCAGCTTTTGAATGAATTAAGTATGTATATCAAAAATAATAAAATATTCAATTTTACAGGTACGGAATTTTAGTTTTGAATTTATTTATTAGAACGAACTTACGACACACAGAAGACATCGAGATTCAAACATGGCTCCACAATATCCTAGAAAACTGACGATGAACGTCAGGGCCCCAGCAACTATTAAAATGTAGGAAATCATCTCGAGGACGTGGGCATCTGTTTTACTCTGTAACAAAAAAAATGATAGACTATTAATTACAGGATTAATTTGGAATTCAATTTTTTAATTCTAAGATTTTGGATCTTGGGTATTCTTAATTACAAGGGTCTAAAAAAAATAGGTCTAAATCCTATTTAGTTTTTCAATCTTTCCTAATAAGACATAAAATCATTTTTCCCATAAACTATTTTCAAACCATTTTTAATTTGAAACCAGATTAAATTTTTGATTAATTTTATCAAGTTCAAAAATTAGTTCACTCGCTCTGTAAGAGTAAGCAGTGGAGTAAATAAATCTAACCTAATATAAAAATTAGTTCACCTGATTTTTTAATTAAAAATTTAGTCATTTTTAAATTCCAATGATTTTCAAAGCTTGATGCTTTCAAAGTATTCAGCTAATTTTTTAAATGATAAGTGATTTTATTAAATTGTTTGCCATTTTGAGGCATTTTATTAAATTTAGAAATAGGATTCCAATTTTGTCGTCCTAGGATTTTCTTTTCATCCTTGCAAATTTCATGCTGAAACCTCCTGCAGTGTGGACCGAAAGGAGACAGGAGAAGATCAAAGCCGGCAAACAAAAGCAAAAACAGGAATTGTGGAATGTCTCGAGCAAATTGTAAGTAGATCTGCTCGATAAAGTGGAGGAAGTTTAAACTGATTGTAATCACGCAATGCAAGTGAAAAGTCGTCTGTAGAATCGTGAAATATAATAAAAGATAGAAATCTCACTTTTTAAGAAACTGACTTAACTTACATTTTTTTACTCCAGAAATTTTTTTTATAAATTAGTTCACTAATTAATTTTTGAATCACTAAAAGATTCGAAAAATGTTGGCCTTTTTCATCAATGGATCGCAAGTAAAAAATCAATACATATTTCAAATATTTCAAACTTGATTGCTTCTAAATTTTTAAATTGCCTTCAAATGCCTAATTTTCAATTTTGGAGACTTTTACATTTTTTACAATTTTTAAAAAATATCCTTCTAAATGTTAAAAGCTTCTAAACTTAAGAAGTGTCCAGTTTAAATAATCTTAATGCTCTAAATAATCGCCCTTATATCTTCGAAGAAAACTAAAATATTTTCCAATTTAAATTATAAAGTGGATAAAAAGAGGTCATAAAAATACGAGACTTTGTTTGGATTAAGATTTTTCTTCATTGATTCCGACAATACACCTGTTGGAAGATTCTGTCAAGACCTGTTGAATGCTCTTAGGATATTTTTAGCTTCTTGCATGTTCGACGAGTGGGACAGCTAAAAATAATCAAATAAAGCTTTTTTTTCTTGCTACTAATATTACAGAATTAATCGTCTTGCTGCTCTGTTTTTTCAGATTGACTATAGATGTTTTATAGTTCTACCATCTTATTAAATCTTTCATGACGATAATTTCTCTCGCCTAATTTTTTTACAATATCTGTAAAAACATTATGACCCCTAAAAAATATATCCTTAAAAGGTTTCGATAAATCTTTTACGAGAAACGCTTTTATTTCTGTTTATTTTTCACTCTAGAAAGTTTGCTTCTTATATTTATATTATTATTAGACTTTTCGTAAAGAAAAAGTTTTTATGAAACTTCCTTTAATTTATATAACATACAAATTAAAGGAAGTTTCATAAAAATTATAGTTTTTTTTATATCGGTTAAAAAATTAGTTTTTAGAATTAAAAAATTGAATATTACCTTGTCGAAAACTGCTTCTCTTTCATATTTTTTTCTGATAATTGAACTTAATTACTGATATGGAGTTTTATAAACGATGATTATTGTGAACATGAGAATTTTTTTATTAGTATTCTTTTTTTTATTATACTGACAGGAATGCAAAAGAAATTTTCGTCTGAGGTCTTTTTATCATTGGTATATCAAATTAATTTCGACGCTTCACATTTTGACAAAACATTTTACAAAATTAAAAGTAGTCTTGTATATAAAATCTGTAATATAATTCTGTAATATATAATCTGACTTCCTTAAATCCTCCAAAAGAGAAACAATTATTAATAATAAAATTTCTTTCTAAATCTTGGCACAATTATTTTCCTTTTAAAAATGATTTTTATTAGAAAATCTTTTTTGATCCTTACATATTTTGTATTCTGTGAATAATTGTATTATATATTTTATTATAGTTTATTATAAATTCCTAATTTTCTTTATAACTCGCTGGGAAAAAATAGTGTTGAATTTTGTCTTCTCAAATGATATGCATAGGTATTTTTACCCTGTTGAAAGAAACAAAGTTATTTCCCAAGAATCCAGTGAAAAAAAGCAAACAAAATTGTTTCTCTTGCAAAGGAATTTTTTGTCGTCAATATATTTTCGATTATTAGAAGCAGAAATTGACTAGAGATTTTGCAATTCAATTTGAATTATGTATTGTTAAAGTTAATATTAGTAATTAAACTAAATAATTACACAATTATGATAATATTTAATATAATATGATATAAACTTAATTTTAAAAAGAACACAGTAGGGCATATTAAAAAATTATAAAAAATATATTTTTGGACTTCGATCTATAAACCTGATTTTTCTAATATTATCGTAGAACAACCTTATAAATTCTGTCGCACGATTATAATTATGTCACTATTGGAGAAGTGTATACAATTATGTTGAAATCTGCAGACTTTCACTTTTGGAAGAGCTCTGAATTCCTTCGACTGGCCGATACAAATAAAGATAAAAGCTTTCGATCAGTCTTCACAGGTAACAGGATAATTAATGTTAAAGTTAAAGTAAAATTTTGAAAGACATAATTATTTCCATAGGTTTCAAGAATTCAAATTGAGTTAGAAATGAGAAAATGAGTTAAAAATTTAGAAGTATTCAAATAAGACTTCAAAATTTAAAACCACACTTTAGATTTAGTTTCACAGCATTGCAAATTTAAAAGCCTGCAAAAATTTGAATAGATGTCTAAAAAATCGAAATTTCAGACAAACGAAATTGGAAATATAGAAAATTTTAAGTCTGCTAAATTTGAAAATATAAAAAATTCACACATTACAAAATTTTAAATACCTACTTCAGTTATAAAATCCAGGTAATTTGGAAAAATTCAGTTATTTAATATGATTTAATTGCTGAAATTTAAATGTCTACGACTGTATAATTTATAGGTATTTTGAAAGCGTTCAAACTTTGGAAACAGTTTGAAAGTTGGAAAAAAAGTCTTTCTGGTTGAAGGGCGATGCTGACTAAGATCTTGAAATATATGGATATCGGGTTTTCAGATATTTACTCTTTCTTTTTATTATTATCATTATTCCGAGACATTCAGGACAAGTGATATGATGTCGAGCAAATTTACGCAATGGATATATGTATACATGTAATATATATATAGTGTTATTCCGTTACGTTTAGTTTGAACCAGACTTATGCAAGCAGGAACGAGAAAGCACGAAACAGGTGTGTCGTGTCCAAACCATGCCATTAACGGGTGCCTCTTGTCGTTTTTTTTTTGTAGTACACCTTTCACATAAGGTGACATGAAAAAAATACCTCCCAAATTTGAATATAATTTTTTAAAACAAAAATACAATTTTTCGACTATATTTCCAAGTTTTATTTTTAAGAAATTTATTCAAAGCTTGATCATTACACAAATTTAAATAAGTAATAATTTTCCATGTCACAAAAATGTATAAAAGAAATATCCTCGGAAATATCTTCAAAATTAAACGTCCTAAAGTCAAAACAACTTTTGTAAAGTTTGCCTGCTTCTAAATTATTTAATGGGCTTTTAACAGAAAAAAATTTCAGTTCAAAAAGAACCAAAGAAAATTCAAAATTATCTGTAACACAAATTTTAATTATTAATTAATTAATTTTAATATTAATTTGTGTTGCAGATTACTAGACTTTTTTGTTTCATCTTGAACTCACGATTTTTCTGTGAAATAAGAAGTATTCTTCCAAAGCTAAATTTTAAGGTTGCCCAAAGTCCAGCTTTGGAAGAATACTTGTCATTTCACAGAAAAATCGTGAGTTCAAGATGAACCAAAAAAATTTAAAGTGATCTGCAACGAAAATTAATAATCAATGTATTTTAAAAATTTTTGTTGCAGATAATTTTGAATTTTCTTTGATTTTCCCCAGTTGATACGTTTGAAAATTATCAAATTAGTAAATTTCAAATTTGATTTTTAATAAAAGTCCTCTTAAATTTTTGAACGCTTTCAAATTTGTTTTCCTACAAATATATGACGTTTACAAATTTGGCAATATGGAAATTTCGAAATCTAAATTAAAAATTAAAAGACTAACATAAAAAATAATTAAATACATAAATCCACAATAATTCAAGAAACAAATTCCAACAATTACATAACAAATTGCGATCCTTAAAAAATATACGAGACATTAAATAAACTTTAAATATCCCATAAAAAATATTAAATATTCATTCTCAAGATTCTGGATATAAAATCCGGGCATGTCCATTAAAATAGCGTGAACAATACGTTTGCACTTTTCTTAAGAGGCAATACAGATTTTCAGAAAAGTAGTATAATTTCCTCGAAATAGCTTGTCATTAGAATTTATTTCTGCGTGTAGATTATATTTTTACATCCAGGAAAATCACTTTTGTTACCGACGCGTATAAAACGAAAGCAGAACTTTTACTTTCCGTGCGTTCCGCTGGTGCCCTGATGATGATGGTCAGCGATGTATCAGACAATAAATAATAAGAGCGAAAATAGCAGACGCTTAATTAGTTAATTAACGAATAATATATCTGAAGGCACTCATATAATTATCTGCAAATTTACTGATACATATATCTATTTAAAAGGCCATTGTTTGCGAAAGCACTCAATGATTCTGCAGATTTGAATCTGCACGAATATTGTGAAAAACAAATTAATTAGTTAGTGCCTTGAAATAGCCATGCAAATGAAGCAGAAAATAAGTGCAAATGAAGCAGAAAATAAGTGCAAATGAAGCAGAAAATAAATGCAAAAGAAATTTCACTTTCATTTTAGTGTCTGCATTATTTTTAATATAAAAAAGTCCTCCTTGTTTTTCGATCCAATTACATTTAACTCCAAAATTTAAGTTGCTCAAAATTCGTTCTAATATTTTATTTTTGGACTACGAAATTTCCAAGCATTTGAAAAATTTATAAAAGAGACAATTTTTAAAAATAAGATGGCATTTTATAAGAGAGGAGGTGTTATTATTTTGTCAGTGCAGAAGTAACGCGTCCAACCCACGCCAAACCACTCATCTGACATCCAATCATCTCATCAACAGCGAAGTACCAATAATTACACCGTACTCGTCGTACTTCTCTTGTAATTTATAATCTTTTCTCTCTTCTCTGCATTGCAAATCATCCATCAACGACTATTTAGATACAAAAAATAGGAATAATTATCCCAAGATTTATTTTCAAAGAACGCGATCAATCGAATCAGTAGGAATCCGGAGCAAATAAAAAAAAACTGTTTTCATCAACGTAATCACTAGTTTTTTGTTGAAAGACGAGTTATTGAAGATAAATTTCACGTTTGTGGATAACTTGCTTGATTCAGATTTAGAGAGGGAAACTTGTCTCAGAAGTAATTCAAGAATTATTTTCATTGGAAAATTATATTGTAAACATGAAGAATATATTTTTAATTGAAGGAAAACTAAGCATGTTAAAAAATATTGTAAAATACTGAAATACTGTAAAAATCATTTAAGTTTATCTGTACGTCCTTTAAGAATCATTTATTCATTTATAGATATTTATAGACACTTCTAGACTGTCAATAAAAATGATATCCATTGAGATAGTGAGTTTCCCCCGACAGGTTATGGATACATCTGTGTCAGAATATCAGAATACTATGGTTATAGATTATGAACGATAATGTAACCACTACTGACAGATATCGATTGACCTTAGAGTCAAGAGGCCAAAGATAAACTTAATATGATTATAATTAAAATATCCTTATTCCAAAAGGCTGACGAATATATTTTTTAAAAATAGTTTTCTATATTCAAATTCACAAGTTTTTTGGATGCTTCAGAAGGTTTAGAATTTTAGAAGTTTAACTCAAATTCTTTAAAATTCAAATCTCTTAATATTTGGATTGTCCTGATTTAAAAACTTTCAAATTCCCGAAATAAGTCTGTCAAAACTCTTCAAAAACTTAAAAATTCCTCAAGATCTTAGAATCTAATAAAATACTCCACAAACTAGATTTATAGAACTTTTGATAATCTCTAGAATTTTCTAAAATCTTTCATGAAATTTTCTAGATTTTTCGACAATGTTCTAGAATTTTCTAGAATATTTTTAACTTTCCATGAACTTATAGATTCGTTAGATCTCCTAAAATCTTTCAAAATCCTCTAGGATCTTCAAGATCTTTTATAATGTTTTACAATCTTCCAAAGATTTTTTGATTCTTCTAGAATTTTCTAAAACCCTCCAGCATTATCTAGAATCTTCTATTTCTATGATTTTTTAAAACTCTTGCAGAAACATTCAGACTTTTTCAAAACTCTTACAGAAATATTCAGACTTTTTCAGAGTTTTAAAATCTTCTAAAATCTTGTTTCTAGATTTTCTGTTGGGTTTGTAAGCTGGAATAAGTACAATACAATACAATACAATACAAAACAGCCCAAAACCTAGTATGATTTTTCAAAATATTCTAGACTGTTTCAGAATCTTTTATAATCCTCAAAAATCTTTTGAATTCTGCCCTAAACTTTTAATATCTTCTAGTCTCTTCCAGATTTTTTTTTTCTAAGAGTTTCGAAAAGTCTAGAGAATTTTAGGAAGATTTTTAAAAGAGTCTAGAAGATTCTTGAGGATTATGAGAGTCTTTTGCAGATTTTAGAGGGTTCTAAAATATTCTGCAGAATGCTGGAGTTCAGAATATTCTGGAGGATTCTAGAAGATTCTGGAACAGTCTAGTACATTTTTTTAAAATACATATTTGTTTGGACGACTAAGAACCATTCGCAATCGAAAAATGAATTTTCTGAACTCGGATGACTCTTTGAGATATCTGGTCAAATGAAAAAAAATACATATTGAAGAATTTTGTTAGACTCTTTAAGATTTTATAAGTTTATAGGAGAACCCAGAAAAAAAGATTCTAGAAAATATTCTAGAAAACCCAGAAGATATTAGACGGTTATGGAAGAGTTTAAAAGATTTAATTATGGAAAATTATGAAAAAGTCTGAAAGATTTAGTCAGTCTAGAATATTTCAGAAAATTTAGGAACAGTCATAAGTTTCTTTTTACTATAATTCCTAGAAAATTAATCGGAACTTTGAATAAAAAAAGGGGGGAAAAGGGGTAAAATTCTCAAAAATAGGGATTTTAGATCTTGAAAAAATAGGGGGAAAGTAGGGAAAAAGGGGGATAGGGGACTGACTGTGATCCCTGTGGATTTTAAATTCAAAAGCAGTTAAGTCTGCACCGTTTCAAAATTCAATAATAAAAAATTTTGTTCCAAATTTCAAATTCAATAATAAAAAATTCAAAGCTTCATAAAATACAAGATTTCAGAAACTGAATTCTCTTAAATTGAGACTTTTAGCTTTGAACTTGGGAAAGTGCAAGAAGCAGGATATAAATAATTATTTTAGAGAAGGTTTATTGTCGTTATTAATAAAAGGAAGGCATACACCCACGCAACTAAATATTAGCCTTAGTTTGCAAAAGGAATGCGAATGCAAATGGACTTTGTAAACAACAGTTTGTCCCAGATCATCAAGATTCAGGACGCGTAGAAGCGTGGTACGTTATGGTTCGTCTTGGGGTCATGGGTCTTGAGTCTTGACGATCAAGTACTTTTACATGACACCTACATCCAACCAAGTGTAACGTCTCCAAGTAGCTATCTCATATGTACCTATAGCTATACTACTACTTATACACCACTCCATTATGTAAAAGAATGAAAAAAAAAAAGCTTAAAGGGTCGGCATTCTTGTAAGTGTTTCATTGCCAACGATAATAAGTCTACTTTTATCCTGCATTCAATGAATTACTTTAAACCTAGACACAGAAAACTATTTTTATCGATCATCCATAACTAGTTAAACTAAAAATAATAAAAATACTTCTTCGACTAGAAATTCACACTTCAGACATTAAGCACCAGACTTTGGTACTGTTCAGAAAATTCATTTTTCGATTACGAATGGTTCTTAGCCGTCCAAACAAAAAATACTTCAATTCATTTCAAAATTTCAGTTCACGGAAAACCATAACTTATCTTCTTTACTTTACCATTGTCTTCTTTGCTGTTTTACCTATTACTTAATACAGTAAACGTTTCTTTAATTACGAAGGAATTCAAGTTTAGAAATTCCATTTAGAAAATAGTCACAAAGCTAAGAAAAACTTCTAAAAACTTCTGATCTTGAAATTCAGAAGTTCTTCAATAAAAAAAAAACACTCAAAAAAATTCTGGTTAAATTAACCAGAATCTATTTTTTCTGGTTTTGAAAACCGAACTTTCGGATTATTTGGAAACTTTCAGAACATTTTGAAAAGATATTGAAAATTATTTCAACGAATTAAAAATGTTAATTTAAGAATGTCTGATTCCTTTAACCAGAAATTTTTTTGAGAGCATTAAAATCATCTAAAATGTTTTTTAATTCATTGAAATAATTTTCAATAACTTTTGAAAATGTTCTGAAATCTTTCAAATCATCCGAAATTTTGGTTTCCAACTTCTCTGTATTTTTTCTGACAAATTTTTTATTTTCCCTAGGAAAATTAATATTTTAAATTCGGAATTTGAATCTTTTATTTTTTTTTAATAAAAATTTGTATGTCAGGAATAAAATTTCCTCCTTCATAAATATTCCCCGACTTTTACAATAAGTTTCCTTTAAAAATCCCTGACTTTCCCTGACCAACAAAATTCCCTAAAATGTTTGGAAATTACCTTCTTTTCATTCTCTAAAATCCTTAATTAAAAAAATAAATAAATAAATAAAATTGATGATCAATTATAGAAGAAGATGGTTTGAGGTCTCAAATATTTTTTTTTTAACGAAAATAACCTTGATATTAGCGATGTGGGTACGATTATAGTACACGCACAAGATGAGAGTAATTTAATAAATAAGAGTGGAGGCGCCTTGTTCCAGAGATCGTCACATAGGCCGAGAATTAAAAGGCGACCCTGAAATAAAATTTCCCCTTCAGGGTGCGTGTATGACTACATTCGTAACATAAATGTGAACGAGTACCACATTCTATGAGAGGAAAAGCAAAGATACGTGCTCCCTTTTTTAAAATCTAAACTGCATTCTCGTCCCTGGTGCAAAGTGCAGAAAACGTGACACTGTACTTTTCATCCTTGCAAGACTCCATCATCTCTAAATGCAAAAGCTTCTGCGAGAGTTGCACTTTTATGTTTTTTAAATTATAATTTAGTACAGAATAATAAGGTCTCTATTGCTATTTTTCCACTTTGCTCCAAAATATTTTACTCTACCTTCTCCATAAAAAATATAACAAAAAAAAAATAAATAAATAATGCAGAAAAAAAATTCCAGGTGTCTTGTCTTTTGAATTTGAAATCCAGCTAAGGAATTAAGCTTTCGAATTAAAAAACTTTCAAATTCTGATGCATTGTTAATATCATTAGAAATATAGAGAAAAAAAAACTCGGAAATAAAATCCTTAGAATTTAGTAATTTCAAATCTAAAGCTTTCTTAATTAAAAACTTTCTATGACTCTGGAATTTTTTAAAGACAATTTCGGCATCGATAGTTATTGTTATTCCTGAATATTGATGATTTTTTTTTTGTTTCAAAGGGGAACATAAGGTAAAAGAACAATCAGTGTCCCTGAAAACCATGTGTGGTGGAATATATAAGCAGCACGCATTACACCGGAAATAGTGCTTCATAGTTTTATTGACACGCCCTTTTGGATTCCTGTCAACTTCAAGAGCGCTTTGCCATCAGCTATAGTAATTATCAGACAGTAATTTCCCTTTTTTTAGGACAACCAATGGAAGCGTGAAGTCGTCCCAATAAAAAAAAATAAACTCTCATTTCTTTACTTTTCACAAACAATTAAAAATCTTCAGTTACTTTGTACGTTGAATTTAAGAAAAAAAAACCCAGAGAACTTTTTTAAAAATAAATATTTAATATTATACAAAAAAATATAATTCTTATTTATTCATGTATTGATTAGAAAAAAACACTACGGCAGGGTACATAAATTGTTTAAACAATTTATTATTATTTTTAATAATATTCTCTTTGAATGATGCTAGAAAGTTGCAGTTTTTTCTGAAATTTTCAACTTTTTGTCCACTTTTCATTTAGTGAGGTAATAATTAATGCTAGTTAACAATCACAATTGTATAAACAATTTTTTATTAATTATAACAATATTCTCTTAGAATAATGCTAGAAAGTTGGATTTTTTCTAAAATTTTCCCTCTTTTTGTCCACTTTTTAAATAGAGTGAGGTAATAGTTATTTCAAGTTAAAACAATTGTTTAAATAATTTATTATTATTTTTAATATTCTCTTTGAATAATGCTACAAAGTTGCGGTTTTTTTCTGAAATATTCAACTTTTTGTCCACTTTTTCCTTAGAGCGACTTAATAATTAATGCAATTTAACAAACATAATTATTTAAACAACTGATTATTGTTTATAACCATCTTCTCTTAGTGTAATGCTAGAAAGTTGCGCTTTTTCTGAAATCTTCAATTTTGCTTTGACTTTTTAAGTATGAACAAATAATAAATGAACGCATTGAAAAAAAAACACGTTGAAAATTCTGTTTCCATTAATTTTTCATCGTCATTTAAGAATTTTAATCCTTTATGGTAAAAAAATGTACATGTATACATAATTCAGTTACATAATAAATTCATATTATTCCTACATAATTCATATTATTCAGACTGAAAGTGGTTCGTACGGCCCTGACTGTTTGTGTTCATAGACGCTCAAGGACTATCCCGATTTATGCAAGACAATGTCCAAAACCCGGCTTAAATCGAGATTTGAGTGTAACTTGCAATAATTATTACCTCACTAAGTGAAAAGTGGATAAAAAGTTGAATATTTCAGAAAAAAACACAACTTTCTAGAATTACTGTAGGAGAAGATAGTTATAAATAATAATTATTTGTTTAAACAATTATGTTTGTTAAACTGCATTAATTATTAATTAATTCTAAGCAAAAAGTGGACAAAAAGTTGAATATTTCAGAAAAAAAAACATAACTTTCTAGCATTATTCATTTACTTACTCCTAGGGAGTTTCGTATGAAAAGCAACTACATTCATGTTCTGCTGTCCAAAAGAAGAACCTAGTAAGTGATATTTGCCATAAAGACTATTTTAAAGCATAAGTGCATGAGAAAATAACCTCTATGGCAAATGTCACTTACTAGGTTCTTCTTTTGGACAGCAGTGTTACAGCTGGTAAGTCAAAATTTGTCGAACTCTCATTTTGAGAATCTTGACAAATGAGCTGCAACAAAATTAACACCCACGGTTTTCTGTGGTTTATCAATTGCTTTAGGAAGCATTTCTACTAATTTTTAGTAAAAAAAAAACTACTAATTTATATTAGAAAACTACTAATTCATTTAGTAACATAAGTAAATGAGTTAGTAAGCCTAAGTGAATCAATAGTTTTTTTTAGTTTTTTTTTTCATTATTTTATTTGAAGAAAAAACTATACTCCAAAAAATATCTGGATAAGTTAACCAAAGTTCTGGTTAAATATGCCCTTACTATTTTTTCTGGTTAAAGTAGCCATAATTCTGATTGTTTTAACCAGAATTTCTGGTTACCTTAACCAGAAAAAATAGTAAAGGCATATTTAACCAGAGTTTTCCTAATTTTTTTTATTGTACTAATTCAGACGTAGAGAGATAAAAATTCCAGGACTGTGAGAGAAACTTAAGGATTTCCAGGATGCTAGACAGCTGACTAATGGAGTGAATCAATTACTTTCTTACCGAATTAATCGTTGAAATTAAAAATGTAAAAACTATTATAAAAAGGATGTTTTGAAAGTTCAAATTACGCTTTAAAATCTTGATCAACAAAAATTGTAATTAATATTTACCTCAATAATGAAACAATTATAATCAATAATTCATTATGCCACCTAGATCATTTTTCCAAGTTCACTTGTTACGCATAGCTAGGTTTACTTACTCAATGGTCACGAGCAAATAGTCAATTTTATTTATTCACTAGCTTTACCCAATCATTTATTTCCCTCAGTATAATTACTCTTGCGCAATTTATTCCATCATAAATAAAAGAACGACACTGCATAATCAAATTATAGTTTCCTTCTAACTTTGTAAAATGACTCCTGAAGCAAGAACTTATAATAAATTCCAAATTTCTCTTTTCTTTTTTGTATTCCTTTATAATCAATAATTCAAGACATATTTTTAAAAAAGTAAAAGTAGAAATATTTTTAAAAAAGTAAAAGAAAATGTCTCTATACAATTATGAGTTTTAAAAAACCAATAGGTACTGATTTATTCAATTATATATAATATACTTGAATTTCTGGAATTTCCAGAGCAGGAAATTATTGCGTATTAAATAATAATGTAATTTGTGAATATATAATTTGCAAGGGAGGAGACTTGATTAAAATTTTCCCCGAATAACATAATAATAATAATAATCTAGAGCAGTCTAATTAGATATTCTCGCGTCTAGTTAACTCCACGGTGCTAAGAAATTTCCTGCAGTGACGCCTACTTTACGCATGTAAACTTTTTTAGACGCTACGTGCAAAGACGACCCACTTTTCTACTGTGGGTGTTCCCTCCTTATAAAGATGTTCATTGCCAGACACGTAATAAGATCTTTTTCGCCTTATTACATCTTTTATTAGGCAAAACACATTTCTAATGAAAGAAAATTTACAAAATAAACTATACGTGTTTTTTGATTATTTGTTAATTTATTTTAATTACTTTTATTATTGATTAATTTACTAATTTTATTGAGTTTTCAAAATTATTGTATTATTTTTAATCAAATGAATAATTACTTGAAATATAAAGATGAAATAAATACCATTTAAGATCCAACATTTAAAATCAGAATCTAATAAAATAATCAATTCTATTTCTATTCGAAGCTAGAAATCTTATACAGAATTTAAACAATTACTTATTTGGATACTTTTACCTGAATTATTTTTGTTTACTTTTCTGCTATTTGTAAAAGTGCACTCAGAATAAAGGTTCCTACATTCAAACAAAATTTTTTAAAATCAACAATATAATTGCATTGCTATGGGAACAAAAAAACATTTGTTTGATTGAAACAAATATTATTTGAATAAAAAAAATTTTTGTTTGAATCAAACGAAATTTTTTTCGTCAAATAATCAAGTAAGTTTTTTAAAATATAAATCAATTTTTATATCAAATCAAGGAAAAGAGGTTAAAAAACCACTTTTTAAACTTGAAAATAAAAGTTTTCTCTGAGTGAAATATGAAATTCCAAAGCTGCAAGGCAAATCTACATAGGAAAAGTTTCCTGCACCATTAAGAGTTTCTTTCTTACTTTTTAAACAGGATGTGTGTCTAGAATAAAATTTTTCTGGAATCCGACCATAGGTTATTTTTGAAAAAAATCGCATGTCTACAGAAATGCAACTGAAAATGACAAAAATATAATTTCGGTTTAGAAATAAATTTGCATGTGAGAATTATACTAACATTGTTCAAATAAATTTTCATTTATTAACTTTAATTAAAATTAAAATTTAATAACAATTTTCTAAATAATTTGCTTTTTTCTAACTATTTGCACGAATTAAATTTTTTACATGATTTTCAGATTGACTACTCTAAAATTTGTTTCTTGTTTTCGTCAAAACAGCTCAGCACTAGGTCGAATGAAAATTGAATAATAAATAATGTCTATGTTTTTCCCAGATGAGCTCAGAAACTACTTGCCTTTTGCAGAAAACACTAAATAATTTATGAATGTTTATAACAGTTCCTACCTAGTTCGTCTATACTCTAAATAAATGATTTTCTAAAATCCCTAAACCAAAACAGAATAGTAATAACAATAATAAATAAATTCTATTGTTTTAGATTTTATTTATTTTTCTTTGTCTTAAAATTTTGGAAAGATACATTTAAAAGAAACAATTCAACAGAATGGACAAAAGGCCACAAGGAGAAAGAAAGTTGAATCTTCACTGGTAACTCACTTGAGTAATGAAGCGCAACAAATTGGCTTCAACTCGATGAAATTTTTATTTTTCAAACTCGATTTCTATTTATTGAGATTTAATAATTAACATCATGTGGGAATTTCAATTTCGTATTTCGATTTCTACTTCAGGAAGATTCAATTATTCACATTCTTCACTTCTCTTTCATGAAAAATTTATAATACATATTCCATTATTAATTATAGATATTTTTTAAAATATAAGTATATTAATAATACTTTTTTTTCTCTTCAAAATATTGAACAATTCCATTGAAGCCTTTATTTGAATTCGTTTGTATCAGATTCAATTTATTGCCAATGAGAAATTTCTCCGATAAATCTTTGAAAAAAGAAGTTGATGGGAAAAGTAAAAGTAAAATCTCATGGGTTTGGCCTTTTCAGGTCGAAAGCTGGCAATTTCATTGGCCGATGGGAACAACGTGACAACAATGGCCAGATTGCACTTTCGTTCTCTCATTACCGTTACACTCATTATCACGAATCGCCCAGTGAATGCCTACAGCGAAACGCTTCCAGGTTGATAATTTATAATACAATTTATCGATTACGATAAGTATCAAATGGATTTTCCTTGCGTGGAAAAACTGAATAATACCCTCATCAGAAGCTATCAATTTCAATGAAAAATATATGAGAATCGATTCACTTGACTTGGAATATAAAGCCTCCCTTACTCAGATCAAAATCAAACTTTACTTTAAAATAAGAAATTTTCTTCCCAGTCAATAATTAATAGAGTTAGTTACTAAAACTTTTGACAAACCTGATTTAAAAAGTTATTATTAGCTTTCATGAAACTAATTAAATAAAATTAGGCACGTATAAAACGCTTTTTATAAATTATCTTCAGGGAAGAATATTTTGATTTTAAAAATAAAAAATATTATTAAACTTGAATTTAAAACTCTATCATTGAAATTAAATTTTGAAAACATTTAATCTTATGATCTTCAGAAATAAACAAATGAGCCTCTGGATAGTATAACCACACGTCAAATTTTCCTGGCCGTTCGAGTTGGCCCTTGATGCTTTGAAAATCGTTTTCCGAAAATAAAATTTTTAAGCTTACCGTATTGAAGAAAATTTCATGGCCATCTATCTTCTGTTTGCAAAAAAGTTTTATCTGCTATAGTTTCTTAAATAAACTAAACAAATTGAAGTTTTCGGAAAACAAAATTTAATTAATATTTTCACTTCAACTCGCTACGAAAGACTCAGTTATTAATATTTTTACACGAAAATTGGAGGGAATGTGAAGATTGAAGATAATGTGCTATTGAAAATCGAAAATAATGTGCTATTGAAAATTGAAGATAATATGCTATTAAAATTTTTTTGTTTTCTATTATAGGAAAAAGTTATTAATTTTTTTGTCAAGCAGTATCGAAATAGTCTTTACCAACTTTCAACTGCTTCGTTTATCGAGGGAATTTTGAGTAAGCCCAAACTTTCAGCGGAGGAAATGTTCATAAAAGTATAATTAAGTTTTCTGGAAAATATTAATTCAATTGAACTGACCGTTAACAAACTATGAGTATTCAGTCTGTTTTGATCCAACGCGCATAAGGATGGAATTCCGGAGATTCGACCGGTACGACTCGCAATGTTGTCAAGAATTATTGTTTTTCTCAATTCTGTTCTTTCCTCTTCAAACTATTTATTCGGTGTATTGATTTCTTCTTTTAATTTAACTTTACTCTTTATGGGAAAATAAAAAAAAAACAATATTCAAATGGAAATTTGTTTTATCAACGAAAGAATTTCCATTTGAATATTGTACTTTTTATTTTATTAGCACAATAATTGTGCACAAGAAAATAATATATTCTGTACATAATTTGTCAATGTATTATAAAATTCCTTCGTTGATAAAACAACCCATTTTAATATTGTACTTTTTATTTTCCCATAAAAAGTAAAGTTAAATTAAAAAAAGAAATCAATATACCGAATAAACAGTTTGAAGAGGAAATAACAGAAATAAGAAAAGCAATTCTTGACAACATTGCGAATCGTACCGGGCAGATACAACTTTTTTGCAAGCAGAAGATAGATGCGACATATTTCCTACATATAGGAGCATATATGAGCATATATTCCATATTTCCATTTTCCTATTTCCTTTCCTACGGTAAGTTTAAAAATTTAATTTTCGGAAAACGATTTTCAAATCATCAAGGGCCAACTTGAACTGCCAGGAAAATTTTACGTGAAAATACTACCCGGAGGCTTAAATATTAAAAAATAATGGAAAAATATTGAAATCCAAGTTTCAAGTTTGGACTTGAAAATTCAAAAAAATTTTCCCGTGGACAAAATAATTATGGCAAATTTTTGGAAGGTATCTGCAGTTTTTGGCAACAGACAATAATATGGAATTAGAAACTAAAAAAAATTGTCCAAGCTATTTTTGAATTTTTTGAAATTGCGAAACAATTACGATTTTTACAATTTATTTAATTTAATAAAATAAATAAATTAAACAAGTCAATCATGAAATTTGTTTAGCTTGAATCAAAAAAACGTGCCAAGCTTTTATTATTCTGAAAAAAATGTTTTCATAGTTTTTTAAAGCTTTTCAAAATCGTCAGTTTGACTCAATTAGCAGAAAGAGGAAATAATAATAATAATTTATAATTCATTTAATTTAGTAAAATAAATAAGTCAAACAAAATTTAATTATGAAATTTGTATAGCTCTCGGTTTAGCTTGAATTAAAGAAACGTGATAAGCTTTTATTATACTGAAAAAAAAATTTCACGGTTTTTAAATCATCTCAAAATCGTCAATTTGAATCAATTAGTAGAAAGATGAATCAATTTTCTAATTTAGATTAAGGATGTACAGACAACCTCAAAATTAATCAAATATGTATGTTGATTTATAAAATCAAAAGAGAATAAACCCAAAATTGTTTTTAACGAATTTTGAAAAAGAAACCTAAGGGTACTTTAGAAAAAAATAGTTTGGGTAATAATTGTTTACTTAAAAATATTATTTGGATATTTATGTTTTTTTCTTCAACACCTCATTTTGTTTTTCAAAAAATCCTTTACAATTCTATTGGGTACGTTTCTATTAAAAATTTTTTAGTTAGAAATTATTTAATTATCGTAAAAATTAGTTAATTATCGTAAAAAATTAGCAATATGCCAAATTACAAATTTTAATAAAAACGTACCAAATGGAACTGTAAAGGATTTTTTAAGGAACAAAATAAGCTATTGAGAATTGAAATTGAATGAAAATTACGACCTATGTCTAAGACGAAGGAAAAAACACTGTCATTCAAACACCTATTTTTAAATAAACAATTACAACTCAAACTATTTTTTAAGTGTAAGACGCTTCAGTTTCTCTTCTAAAATACGTTGGAATGAATAAAAAGCTCTTTTGTGTTGATTTGTTAATTCAAGATAAAGATTGATTAATTTTGGGTTTGACTGTACGGGGATCCTTAAAATACAAAAATCGGAGAATTGTCCAAGAATATAAGAATTTAATTAAATTTCCTGAATTTAGAAATCGTTAACCTCTAATTGAACTAAAAGTGAGCGCCAGCTTTTCACCCGAATGGATCAATTTTCAAAGCATCAACGGCTCGTCAAGATCCCAAATATTTGGTATGAAGCCAAATAGCGACTCCCAGTTCCTGCCGCATTGCTTTCATTAATGTAAGCAACTGAACAGGTGTTTCAAAGCAAGCAACGAGAATCGAGAAACGAGGAACAAGAAATAACCAGCAGTCTCGCTCCGAAGACCTCACAATCAGTTGGATCATTATTTCAAGAATTATTTTGAAAGTTTTGAATGGATTCTTGTTTTACCAGACGTTTCTTCCTTGCTTTCATTTAGAAACGTCTCTCCATTTTAGAACAGGATATTCAAAACAAATTTTGTCTTTTGTTCCAAAAGGTATTTACTATTTTCATTTCCTTTTCTGGGATTATACATCTAATAATAATTGCTTCTGAGGGAAAGAACCAGAAAATGGTTTGAAGAAAAAAAGCTTTAAAAATAAAGAGACTTTTCATAACCATCTTTTCGATTTCTTTCTCTAAATGGAAAGACTTTCTTCTTTTTAGTTTTCATTAAAGTACTTTTTTTTAGGGAAGTTAGATTTCTTTTTGACTTACCAAAACGTCGGTTTCGTCAATTTGACTGATAAGATTGGTGAAGGAATTTTTATCAGCAATCAACCAGATACCAACGGCCAGGGCTGCACCTCCGGCGATCTGTAACATGAGAACAATCTTGATGCTCGGTTCTGGTTGGTAAACTTCAAGGATGATGTTACCATGCTGATAAGGTAATCAGTAATGCAACTATGGAAACGTGATCTTCCTTTTAATAATTTTATTTTAAATTTTTAACCCTTTTCGCCCAATTGTATCATAAATAAATGGATAGAGGTCAATTTGGTTTGTCCCCGAGATAATTTTAGTTCAAAAAGTCCAAAAAAGTCCCCTGATTACGAATATCTTGGTTATTTTTTCGAAATCCTGGTCAGTTTTTGTTTAAACAATGTTTTAAACAATTTCATTATTTATTAACAAAAAAATTACAAAATTATTTTTAGCATTGATGAGCAAAAATAAAACTTTTTTGCCTGTTGCACTTTTTTCGTAGGATAAACCGTTTACAACTTACAGCGTTACAACAAACTATTTTTAACAAAATTGACATATTTGCACAGTTGTACTTCATAATGTATTGCTCAAAAAATTTGAAACTTGTACATTGTTTATATCAAGGTTAGATCTCTTGAAAGTAAAAAAGAAATCTTCCAATCGAATGAAAACTTCTCTCCGTGAATTGTTGTTAAAGAATTGTTATATTTAAGACGAAATCGTCTAGACTTTTAATTTGTTAATAAAAAATCATCCAGGTGAAGCAGTGTCACAATTTTCCCTAAAACTGTTGCGAAACCTATAACTACACTCAAAAAAATGTCTGGTTAAGTTAACCAGAATTCTGGTTAAATTTGCCCTTATTATTTTTTCTGGTTAACGTAATCAGAATTCTGATTGTTTTAAACAGAATTTCTGGTTAGTTTAACCAGAATTCTGGTTACTCTAACAAGAAAAAATAGTAAGGGCATATTTAACTAGAATTCTGGTTAATTTAACCAGAAATTTTTTTGAGTGTACCATTAATAACATGGTTTATTCTTCATAAACTCTCTTGCTTTATTGCTTATAACAATTGTTATAAATAAAGACCCTCAATGACCAGAATTGACTTTTTTGAATTTTTTTTGTTAATCTTTGACACAAGATGAAACTTTTTACTCTCTTGATGTTTTCTCGTACGACGAGCCATTATTTATTCACAGCCTTTTAAACAATATATTTTTTAATCTACGCTCTCCTACAAGCCACAATATTTTCAAGTTATTCGCGATAACCTTTTTTTCATAACATTAATTTTACCGTAGCAGTATAATTATCTTGGTTAGTATTTTCAATACCTGCTCTTTACTGTTTATAACTATTGTTATTAACAAAAATCCTCAATTAAGGCAATCGATTTATTTTTATTTTCATATTAATCTGTGGCAGAAAACAAAACTTTTTACTCTCGTGATATTTTCTCATACGACGAGCCATTATTTATTCACAACCATATAAACAATGTATTTTTTATAAATCTACACTGAGAAAAAAATACTCAGGAAACAATCAACATATTATTGAATCAATAGTCTTCGTTCAAAAGCAGGTATTTTATTGATTCAAATTTATATAGTATAGAATTTATAGCATCACTATTGAAACAAAATGAGTAATTCTTGTTTTATTGAATATTCATTTAAATTAATAAAAGATCTGCTTTTGAACGAGAGCTATTGATTCAATAGTATATTTATTGAATACCGAGTATTTTTTTCTCAGTGTACCCCCCCCCCCTACAAACCACAATTTTTAAGTTATTTGCGATAGCCTTTTTTTATAACCCTAATTTTACCGTAAAAAGTATAATTATCTTGGCTAGCATTTTCAATACCTGCTCCTTACTGTTCATAACTATTGTTATTAACAAAAACCCTCTGTTAAGGCAATCGATTTATTTTTATTTTTATATTAATCTATGCCACAAAATAAAACTCTTTACTTTCGTGACATTTTCTCGTACTACGAGCCATTATTTATTCACAGCCACATAAACAATGTATTTTTTATAAAACTAAGCTCCCCCCTACAAGCCACAATTTTCAAGTTATTTGCGATAACCTTTTTTTATAACCCTAATTTCACCGTAAAAAGTATAATTATCTTGGTTAGAATTTGGTTATCGCAAATAACTTGAAAATTGTGGTTATAAACAATAAGAAGCTCGTATTGAAAAAGATAACCAAGATAATTATACTTTTTACGGTGAAATTAGGGTTACAAAAAAAGGTTATCGCAAATAACTTGAAAATTATGGCTTGCAGGGGGCGTAGATTTATGAAAAATATATTGTTTATAAGGCTGTGAATAAATAATGACTCGTCGTACGAGAAAATGTTTAAGAGAGTAAAAAGTTTCATCATGTGTCAAAGATTAACAAAAAAAATTCAAAAAATAAATTCTGGTAATTGAGACTTTTAATTAACAAATTAAAAGTCTAGACTATTTCGTCTTAAAAATAGTAATTTTTTAACAGCAATTTACGGAGAGAAGTTTTCATTCGATTGGAAAATTTCTTTTTGCTTTCAAGAGATCTAACCTCGATATAGACAATGTACAAGTTTCAAATTTTTTTGAGCAATACATTCTGAGGTACAACAGTGCAAATATGTCAATTTTGTTAAAAAATCATTTGTTTGTAACTCTGTAAATTGCAAACAGTTTATCCTACGAAAAAAGTGCAAGAGGCAAAAAAGTTCTATTTTTGGTCACCGATGCTAAAAATGATTTTATAAATTATTTTATTAATACATAATGAAATTGTTTAACAAATTGTTCAAACAAAAACTGGCCAGGATTTCGAAAAAATAACCAAGATATTCGTAATCAGGGGACTTTTCTAGACCTTTTGAACAAAAATTATCTCGGAAACCTATTAGTGCATACAGAAGTGTTAGTGGCGATTGGATTAGATTGTTTGGTAATATTTTGGTAAAATTGAACCAAACAGAAACAATTCTTTTTGTGAAAACAAATAATTTTATTTATGCTTGTCGTTTTTTATAATTAATAAATTTATAAATTTTAGGTCCTCAAGGAACTTTGATGATGTCTATGAAACATTGCACTTTGCAATTAAAACATCTGATCTGTGGTCTTAAAAAAAATTTCCCTTTCTTATTTTTCAACTTGAATAAAAAATTTTACTTGTATTTAAACATTAGAATCTTTTATTGCACTTCGTTTTTCTTATGATCTGATTTTTTGTCCATTTTATCATAAGAAAAGCAAAGTTCAGCAAAAGATGGTAAAGTTTAATTGTAAGTTCAAATTTTTATTTAAGTTGCAAAATAAAAAAGGGAAATTCCTTTTCAAGACAACAGATTCTAATGTTAAAGTTTAGTATGTTTTAGATTAAAGACAGATGTTCCCTGAGGAACATCTGTATTTTTAAATCTGTCATCTGTTAATTTTTAAAAACTCTAAATAAATTTTTATTTGAAAGCCACAGGTCTAATAAAATATTTTTTATTACAATTTATGTTTATAAGTCTATAAACGATCAAGTATGAAGGCATCTAAATTCCAAATTGAAATTTGAATGCAACAAAAGTTTTGAAGCTTTCGAATCATAAAGTCATATAAATTGAATTGAACAAGACTTCAGAATCATCAACTTGAAAGCATTCAAAATGAAATGAATAAGATAATGGTTTCAAATTGAAAAGGAACAAACATTGAAAGTTTCAAATTGAAAAGGAATAAAAATTAAAATTTTTAAATTGAATAGAAATAAAAATTGAAAGTTTCGAATTGAATAGGATTAAAAATTAAAACCTTCAAATTGAATAGGAATAAAAATTGAAAGTTTCAAATCAAATAGGAACAAAAATTAAAAGTTTCAAATAAATTGAAAAAATGAACTAATAAATTCGAACTAAAAAATACGAAATAATAAAAATAAAATAATAAATACTTACGAAAAAGACGAAATTGAATAAACACAGGAAGTACTTGGCACATTGCGACGTGCAGCCCATTTTGGCTTCGGCTCTTCAAACACTTCCTGCAAGAAGAAAAATAAAAACCTCCATTAGTTAAATTTTCTTCTTAACTCCAATAAAAGTCGAGCAATTTATTGAAGAAACTTTATATCATTTTAAACAGTTTTAAGCAGAATAAAAGCGCATTGTATAACACGTTATTACTAAATCTACAAGTAAATATCTATTTAATAATGACAAGCAATTATGACGTTTCTTAACGACTTAATTACGGCCTCCAGTTCTCATCTGAATAACGATCGATCGAAATGCGAATTTAAACTCTTGTTATCCTTAAGCTTAAGGAAATGATGGGGGGAGACTAAACCATCAAACCGGATATTTCTACCCCGGTCGTTCGTCATGATCCTCGATTCGAATTATTATCCGTCCCCCAGCAACAAACTCACTCTATAATAGCAATTAAGTAGAACCATCAAAAGACTGCTAACGTCCTACTGCAAATATTTGACAACACTCCACATTTAAACAATGAAGGTCAATTTAATTTCATATTTTTTTCCAGAAAAAAAGAACAATATGCAATTCTCTTAATCCTCTCAATTAAATAATTATTATTATTAGTCTACAGCAAATTTTGTTCACAAAAAATACTGCGAGTTTGAAAGAAATTCAAAAGCACGAAGATTGGAAATGTTTTTCAAATTTAAAAGTCATTAAATTCTTGAAGCTTTTTAATTGAGCAACTTTCAAAATTAGGCGCTTTTAAAAATTACACTTTTTAAATATTTTATCAAATTTCAAATATGATGGTATTCGAATTGATAAAATTTAAATAAAACATTCTAGTCATTAAAATAATTAAATGACATATTCAAGAAACATTAGTAATGAGAATATTATGTTAATGAAATTGAATTGGATTAAAAGGAAGAAACAAAAAACCGAGTGCCGGAAATATAATTTTCGTCACGCAAAGAGAAAAAGCAAGTGTGTAGTGAGTGTGAAAAAACTATTAGTCATTTTTTAAGTGCTCTCTGGAGGAGATTATGGCAACGATCCAAAACGTCAATACATTTATCGCAGAAATGTACAAATCAACCACCTGACACATATATCACTAAATTTCCCTTTAAATTTTCAGTTCAGATATAAAATTAATTGAAGATTAAAGTTTCAATTAAAAAAAAATAATTCAATTCAATTTGGGCTATTTAAAAATTGTTATGTTAAAATACAATTTCAAATTGTAAATTTCTAAAGCTTTTTTTAAATATGAAGGCTTTATTATATTTTAAAATTGCAAAGGCTTCAAATTTTCATGAAATAGTTATAACCAAATTATAACGTTTTCTTATCAATAATATTTGTTTTGTAAAAAATTACATTCTTTGAATATTTAATCCATTAACAACTCTAATCGCAATTTTTATGTTCAATCTACGAATTTGCATTTAATTGTCACGTTTTAAACAGGAATCAACTCTAATGAATAAATTTCCATAAACTGGTGAAAAACAGGCAGGAAATAAATCACATAATAATTAATTAGCGTCGATTTAAAACAAAAGGTGACTGAAGAGCACCGTGGTAATAAATTTGATATTTTAGATTATGTTCCCAGCATGTGAATAAGCGCACAGGTTATAAATACAGAGTGATGGGCATATGACGATTTAAAATCGAACCTTGACGAAGACAAAGCGAACACATGTTGCAATCATATTATTGTTTGCCATAAATATTAAACACAAATGTTGAATATGAATCACTTTGAATAATAATTATCGAGCCTGTGTTATTAATGTTTAGGCTACTTTTCTAACGTATCACATAATATTGATTTCTGGGGTAATATTTATGTAACTTTACGGGAAAGTTGATTCCGATTATATCAGACTAATGCACACGAACAACTCGTTCCTTGACTTCTTTTTAATGGGCTATAAAAGCAGCATAACGTGTGATCGTAAAAATGTTGTAAGGATTTTTATTGGCATTTAATGTGATTCAGAAAACTGAAAATCAATCGATAAGTGCCTAGAAAAATTTTTCAGTTGAGAGGATTCGAACCCAGTGAGGGAGAATTTGATTAAATAGATGATGCCTTAAAGATCACAGCCACAATCTTTTCTGAATATTCAATTTTTGTAACTTATTTTATTGAACAATTTTATTGAAAAATGAAGCTGATGATACGTTTATGGAATAGTATTTTGGTCTCGATGGGATTGAAATTATTTGATTATAAAATTTTCATATAAAAATTTTATAAAGATCTACAATAGATTTTTCTGTGAAGAATACTGAAGACCTTGATCGGTCGACCTAGTATCGGAAATCCAGAGCACGGTTCGCATTATGGATTATGCTGTGCTAGGAATTGGTCCATTTGTGCTTTCAGCACGTTTTCCAGATCGAACGAACACGTCAAAGTACTCCAGAATGTGCAGTTCTTTGAACACAACACAGAGGATAAGAGTCAATGACGTGATAAATCCATTTAGTAGAAAAAAAATATATTATGAAAAACATAATACAGAAATAGTTCTTTAATTATTTTGAAACTATGATGGTTTCATATTTAAAAATATAATTAAAAATGTCTCCCTCTTTTTCCAAGTTCAACAGAATCCTATTAAAAATTTTATAATTAATCAAAGTCTTAAATTTCAGAATTTCGATAAAATATATTTTTTATATTCTACATAAAATCCCTTTTTATTTTGGGAACTGTTCATTAGGGTAGGTCGAATTTTTTTTTTTTTAATCAGAAACAGCTTAGTACTGAACAGCTTCATTTTGAGTCCCATATAACTTGTGTAAAATTTGAAATAAATCGGTGAATATCCTAAAGTTCCCTGAGGCTAAAGTAAGGTTTAAAAATTCGTTATTCTCAGGGTTTTAGAAAAATCGCTAATATTAATTTTTTTCCATAATCTACATAATATGCCCAATTTTCAAAAATCTTGTGAGATTTTAGTATTTTGAGTTTTTCTGTGAAAAAGTTTCATTTTTATAAACCTCAAAAAACTACAATAAATTTTATAAGCTTTGAAAATTATCTTAAAATTTTTTTGAGCCTCTGGAAACTTTTTCGAACTAAAAATTTACCTGAAAAAAAAATGGAGAAGACTTTATCATTTAAAATAACCCGATCCTAAATTTTATTTCCAATTTTTTCTAATGCTAAAGTCTTCTCAATTTTTTCTCAGGTAAATTTTGAGTGCGAGAAAGTTTTCAGAGGCTTAACAAATTTTCAAAATAATTTGCAAAGCTTTTAAAATTTATTTTAGTTTTTTGAGGTTCATAAAAATGAGATTTTCTCCTAGAAAAACTCAAAATATTAAAATGTCACAAGATTTTTGAAAATTGGGAATATTATGTAGATAATGGAAAAAAAATTAATCTTAGCGATTTTGCCAAAACTCTGAGAATAACGAATTTTTAAAACTTATTTTTGCCTCGGGGAAACGCAGAATATTGATCGATCTACTTCAAATTTTTCACAGGTTATAAGGGACCCAAAATGAACCCTTTTTTTAAAAGCTTTTTTCAAAGCTTGTATTCTTTTTTTTTTGTGCAAAGATAACAAGAAATCACATTTCCAACAGTCAATTTATGTATATTTTTTATACTATTTTGAAGAATTTTTCATCTACCGTATGCCAAAATTGATTAAAGTAAAAAATTGGTCTATGCTCATGAAACTATGTAGTTTTGAAGTTTTGAACGTTCAAATTAACGAAATTTTTCTTCTCAACTCAAATTTATCTTGAAATATTGTTCCAATTACAAATAAAAAGAAGCATAATGACTACAATATACAGCATAATCACTACAATAATTTATTTGCTAATAAACCAATATTTTAAAACAAATTTAAGTGTAAAATGAAATCAAATAAAAATTCCGTTCATTTGAACGTTCAGAACTTCCAGCACATCATAAAACTCTAGGGTTTTTTCGTGCAGTGCATTGATCAAATTAAAGTCAAAAATGTATAAACCAAAATGTCATAAAGGAAATTTTTTAACTCAACGACCAAAAAATCCTTTATAGTACGAGTTTTAAGTTAACAGCAGCAATTTTCCAAATTTTGTCCATCATTCTGAATTTTTTCGAATTTTCGAGGTCAAATTTATTATCAGCGACCGCAAAAACTCATCAAAGGTTTTTAAACACTATATGTATCTGAATTAATAAAAAATAGACTATAAAAATTAAACGCAGTTTCATAATCCCCAGGAATTGATCAAGTTTTCACTACATAAAGTTCCACCCTACCCATTGAATTATTACTCAACCCCTTTTTCCAGGTGACCCAATTTAAACTGGGTCAGAGCATCTGGGATCTAGGTTCCGACCCCGTTGGTTCAAATTTGAGCTGCAGTTCCCGGGCCGCGGGGGGTGTCATTGACCCATTTTCGAGGGAAGGGTTCAAGATAGTACAGCTTCGACGCTGGCTGCAGCAGACGCAGTCGTTAGTCGAGCAAACATGGCCCGGTTTGTTCCAGTTTGTCCTGAGACCAGCGTGGAAACTGGTCCCGGGGAAAGGGGGGCAAAAAAGGAATAAGAAAAGAGACTCCTGGCGATCTTCGCGGAATTCGAGTCGCCATAAGGCAAAACAGCTTTATCGCGGGAAAAGAGCCACAGATGGTGAGCTCAATACAGGAAGCGATGCCTGACTAACTGGATCACCGGACATGATCATAGTATCATTGTGGAATAGCAATTAGAAAAAAAAATTATAAAAAAAGTCAATTTAGACCGAATCCATTTCAAATCAGACAGACAGTGCAACTTCAAGTCACAGTTATGAGTATTTGAATTTAAAGCTTCTTTTAAAAAAAAAAAAACAACATTTTTCTTTAAACTTTTATAACTTTAGACTCAAGATATTTGAGTCTTCTTTCCTGATTATGGTGAGGTTTATTGGCCACTTTCAAAATACGCCAGAAAATTTAAAAAACATTGAAAGTTCGCAAAATGGCGACGTTTTCTCTAAAAAAATTAAAAGACAATTTTCTCAAAAACCCCACCTTGTTTTTTGTTGAAATTTTTTTGCTAAATTGGTACTCATATGATGCAGAAAATATATAAGTTTCATGCGGGCTAAACTACTTTTGTAAACAGGAGAATTTTTTTAATGAAATCGAATTTTTGAATTTTTCTCAAAACTGACGGCATGTACGAAGAAATATCAACAAAAAAGTTTGATGCTTTAAAAAAGTTCTACGCGAAAGACCTCTTAATATTTTATGATATCTTGCATCGTTTGTGAGAAAAATTCGAAAATGTGATTTTCTAAAAACAGAAATTGTCCTGGACTCAAAAATGGTTTGGCCAATATAAAACTCACTGAATAGTTTTCATATGGACAATTGTCTGTAACCTTTAGATTTGATGTCTTAGTTATTTATTGATGTCGGAGGATAAGATTAGGAATAATAAGCTATGAGATACATTTACTTGTGACTATGTTGACTTATTAAAAATTGTCGCTCGTGTAACGGTCGCTGGTGGAACAAAATCAGAAAATTAAATGTGTGAAGTTTGCTGTTATAGAATATTTAATATTTAAAATTTATTAATTAATTTACCAATGATTCGATGTTTATAACTTGTCATTTTGACATTCAGAATGTAAAAATATAATTAAAAAGTGCATAATGGATAATCAAGCTAAGAATTTAAAACTGAAAAAAGATAAGAAGAGGTTATCGCAAACGAGGAAAGAAAAGAGTGCGAAAAGAGAGCAAGATTTTCTGATTTTCGTCAGATGGACCAAATTGTCACACGCACCCAATTTCTTTTGGTAGAAGTTGGTTTCCAAAGTACTCAGTTTGACTCAGCGGAGCAATTGCGAATCTAAGGCGCTGATTGTCTTTCGCCAAATTTTCTTGTTTAAATTTGGCTAAAAAATCGAAACCGTCAAAACAACTGAAAACAACCAAAATAGTCGCATCAGCTGTTCAATCACATTAGTCGCATTTTGACGATTTATTCACATCAATTTACGAAATTAAAAAATTTTAAAAGTGTAATAGTTTTGTCTCTTGATACAAAAGTTCAATGAATGTATTGTATAAAAGTGAATAAAATGATTAAAATGCTTATTAATTTTAAACAAGACAACTGGGCGAAAGTCGAGAAGCACTGCAGTTTTGCGTTTTCTCTACTGAGGCAAATTGGGAACTATAATAATAATAACAATAATAATAATAATAACAATAATAATAATAATAATAATAATAAATCATAATGTCATACCCCTGGATGGACGTAGAGACATAACCTGAAATGTACACATTAATGTTAACATATTAAATAAAGCTACAACTATAATTGAATTAATACCTCTTATTTTCAGAGATACATACTAATTTAATAGTTACATTTAAAAATTGTGTATTAGGTTATTCAGAAATTAAAAAGAAACTCGCTTTCTACTGTTTTACTTGTTTCAAAAATTAAGTGAATAACCTTAAATATACACATTTTTAAAACACATAAATAGCCAGTACATTCAAGTAAACGAATGTACACGAGTAATAATATATTTCTGATCGTCTAAAGAAGTAATATACAAAAGGTCATATGTGCCGCTTACAATTTATTCTTCAAAATTTTTTATATTGAAATCTTAAGGTTCTGGACAATTGCCCATATGTAAATATAAATTTTTAAAAAAATATTCGATAAAATTAAAAAAATGGGATTTTTCGATGAAATCGCCATTTTATGTTTGTAGAATTCGATTTAAAAAAATAAGATCGATTATATTGAAAAACCCATCTTTTTAATTTTTTAAAAATTTATGTTTACATAAGGAAACTACCCAGCGAGTTTTATGTTGGCAATCCAGGTCGATTTCTGTTTTTATAAAATCACATTTTCGAATCTTTCTCACAAACAATGCAATATATCATAAAAAATTAAGAGGTCTTTTGCGTAAAACTTTTTTATAGCACACTGAAAAAAATGGTTTAGCTGTCCCAGCTAGACGTTTAGCTGGATTTCGTCTTTTAAGAAAATATAGCTGAGTTACCTAAATTTCTAGCTGTGTTGCCTAAATATCTAACTGTTTTAGCTAAATTTTGCCATCTAGAAATTATCTAGCTAATTTACCTAGATAATTTCTAGATGGAAAAATTTAGC
>JBAGKK010496646.1:0-15211 GCA_037177015.1 Euceroptres primus
TAAAGTAGACGTTAAATTAAACTTATATTTAAAAAATATTTTTCACTCGTGACAAAAATCAAACAGAAATAGTTCATTCGACCCTGACTTGTTTACGTTTAGAGTCACTCGCTTTAATGCCAAGGCCATTGAGGCAACCCACGAAGCCGGCATTAAATCGGGCTTTCAGTGTATTTTTTTGTCAAATGCAATTATTTTCCGTTGAAAAATTGCCCGTGTGAAAATTGTCTCAATAGTCCTTATTGAAAATGGGACTTCTGTAAGGGCCACAACAGCTTTCCTCGCGTAAAAATTAGCGAAATTCACTCATCAGGGCCTAACGTGGCCCAAACATGTCTCTCCTTTTTTTTAATGTGGCATCCTTAATTTGGTTGCTTTTGTGGTAAATTGGCTCAGAACGTGAAATGGCCACCAAAGGATGCATGGAAATTGCATATTAATCAGGCATTAACATGGGCACTTGTTGGGGGCCTCGTCAGAATGCCATTTTAGGGTCCCTGATAATTTTTAGTAACCAAACTAGTACGGTCCCTATTAGTTTTCCCGGTTATCCGAATGGAGGTCCAAATTTTAATAGGGAAAACTAATCAGGGCCCTATAAGACCCGTATTTCAATTTTCACACGGCTGTTGGTCTCGCAATTTCAATTTTTCTTTGCTTCAGAAACGTTGAAAATTGATGTTACCTGAAAAAATTTGATTGAAATAACGATTAAGTTCTTTTCATGATTTTTTTTTTCAACCTAATTAAGAGATCACTTACAACTTGCATATTTCGGATGAATTTATAAGAATGTAAAATGTATAATGTATAGAATGTATTAAATTTTTCTCGATTTAAGTTCGATTTTAATATAAAATGTAATATTACATTTAATAGTTTTAATGTAATATTATTACAAATGATTCTGTAAAAAATGTGTTTACCGTGTATAAAATATAAAATAAAACAAAATCAAATAAAAAATTTGACCCTGCTTTGAATTCAAGCACGCAAGATCTGATACAGTTAACTAATAAAGCAAAAATAATAGGGCGTAGCTCGAATCCTTAGATTTCCAAGGTCGACCGTTATTCCAATGGGAAACAGTGGAGAACGGAGGCATTGCGCATTACTCCATTTACCTTCTCAACTTTTACTACCGTTATAGTGACTGTCGCAGTACAGCCTGCACGCAATATATCTTTCCCGTGTCCTCTAAGCTCGAAGCAGGAACCTCCCTTTTTCCTTTCATCGGAGAACCAATCGTGCAGTTAGTACCTTGGCGATTCTAAATGCGCAAGTGTATACGCATATGCTTCGATAATGAGGAATAATAATGCACTCCCGGTGCTTAGATAAGTAGTGTGTCGTTGAAAAGTCGCAAAGAAACCAGGCAAGAGAAAGCAGAGCCTTTGGGTAGAGTTCTACTGATTCTAGAATTTGGTTAGCTGTTTATTCCACTTTCGCAGGTTAAGTTAACTTAAGTTAAGACGTAAGAAAGTGCAGAGATTCAAAAGTGTTCCATTCTTAGCCAGTTTCAAGCATATCATTTTCCGCACTTTTTCCGCTCTGCACATCAGCTACTGGGTTATTAGATGGTTCTAAAACTTCCTTAAGAATTCTTAACCCTTTATAGTCCGAGCTCGGTAATGCTTGCTCAATACGGTTCGTGCTACGCGTAAAAGGGGTTTCACGAAAAAAGGCCAGCAAGGCAAGCCAACACGAATGAATGCCCCTGGCATTTGCATGTAAGCGATGCCCGTCCGCACGAGGGATTGTAACAATTAGATGCCACGGAGTTCGCGGTCTCGGGATACGCTGCTGTTATTTATTGCGTATGGCCTATTCAAGTTTATGGGATACGAAAGTCGTATACTTTAGTTTTTTTCAAAAATACCACTGCCATTGCGAGACCCAAGTCCTTTTGTTGACTTTCGTACTGAGCAATCATTTTTGCATATGATTTTCTGTTGCCGAAACAAGTTCCTTCACTTCTTTTCGGTATGAAATTTACGAGAAAGACTGTAAGCAGATAACTTTACTTACACTCGATTGTAGAAAACAATTTTGATAAATTTCAGGCTTTACTGCGCAAAATTTTCTCAAAAAGGGGGAAATAGGATGATTTTTTTCATAAAAATAAGGGAATAAATTGAAGACATGAGAAGAACAACTCGTTAAAGACCATTAGAAGTCCCCCCCCCCAAGTAATAGTTAAGATAACCTAATTTAGGGGCCAACTTGAAATGGTCTTTACCGAGTAGTCATTCTCATGTCTTCAATTAATTAAATAAAACCTTTACGTTTCTGCGCAAGGCAAAAAGAAACAATCCTTTTATCAGAAATTTTACGTTAAAGCGTATTCAGTTCTATATTAAATGTTCGATTTAGTCCACTAATTTTATAAAAATTTTATACCAATGTTATAAAAATTATGTCTGCCAAATCTTTTTTTTTGCATATAAATATTTTGTGGTATGTTTAGTCTCGACCTTTTCTTAAATTAAGAAGTAAACCACCAGTCACGGAAATGAAGGTCAAAAGAAGAGAAGCGATTGTACTTTTACATCAAAATATAGGGATTTTTCCAATTTGTTTCCTTTTTCTTTGGACATGGTTACTCCTCGCTTCTCAAGGAATGATCAACAATCAACAGCAAACAAGCTACTCTTATCAATCAACGAATCTTCCTACTACGCTGCAGGAGATCCGGTTTGATTCCGCCACACATTAATTTTAAATAAAAAAATTCGAATATTAATACTACCATTGACTGTATCTTTGCTTTTTAATTTATACCAGGTATGTTTGTTTTTGCTCATTGACCTTCCGCTTATTTACTGTTATCAATACTTATTAATCATCATATAGATTTAAAATTGTAGGGCCTTTTTTTATGAGACAACCTCTCTTATACTTATTTTATTCTATTCTTGAATTTTTTCTGAAATATTGTTAACTCTTATTCGATTATCTCTTTTCTTTGTTATACAATTTTCTACCTTCTGTCCTTCTTCGTATGTTTTTTACAGACAATAAATGTTTTCTTGACTGATGAGGGTCCAAACAGTGACTGAAACGTTTCTAAAAGTACAATCGCTTCTCTTCTTTTGACCTTCATTTCCATGACTGGTGGTTCACTACTTAATATAAATATTTTTTCATATAAAATGCTTTATTGACAGCATAATTGTTCTCAGTATTGTCAACCGGGGAAATTTTTAACTCCTGGGGCTATTTTGAACTGTCGGGGCTATTATAACTTTAGAGTATTACTTCGTAGCATTTTTTTCTGTGTTTAATTTTACTGTATATCTTACGAATATTGTCTAAAATTTTCTAAAAGATGTACAGGAAGTCCTATTACAAAAAAGAAAAATTCCACGAAGTTACAGAGCATAAATGCTACTCCATATCGAGCTCCATATTTACTCTGAAATGAACCATAATATCCCCGGTTGTCGGTAAGTAAGTTAATTTGTACCTAGTTATTATGTAAAACGAAAAATAACATTTAAAAAACAACAAAGAAACAACAAAAAATAATTTTTTGACAGAAAAAAATGAAGATGACAATTTTTAAAAATCTTTAGGAGAAAAACATATCGAATTAAATTATTATACGTTTTTAAAGGAGTTCGCTTAGAAAATATTTAAATTTTAAACACTTCGAATTTTTAACTGTTCAATTTTGGAAGATTCGATATTGAAATGTACAATCTGGGACATTTTCAAATGTTTAATTATTCAGATTCGTATGAATAATTCAGAAAAAGTTTGATTTCTATTTGGTTATTAATTAGTAAAAAATTTAAAAAATATACAGTATTCAATACCCTTTTGAAATTGGAAGAGAAAAGAAAAATAACCAAGAACCTTGAAGGACGTATGTAAAAATCTCAGTATGGTCGAGACAGAATCCAGAGGCGAAATATTGGATGGGCGTTAAGAGAATGTCTATCCGGTTCTTTCTTAGAATGTTTGAGATCCGAAATTACAGCAGGAATTTTTCCCAAGGCACCCGAGGGCCAAACTTACCAGGAAGAAGAATTTCAGACAGGTTGATCGCGATGAAGGAAAGGGTTGGGGAAGATGAGAAGGGATGGAAGAAGATAAAAAGAAGAACTCGAGGATTTATTTGCCGTAATTTAAAACACGAGTTCATCGCAAAAGGCGGGGTAATGCCAAATAAAACAAGTTAATAATATTAATAAGCAATTAATCGCAAATCTTTCATTTTCTTAATAACTGAATCCAACAGTTTCATCGCCCGGTTAAATAATTTCTTAAATGAGATTTATGAATTCATTTTCTCAAAATAATTCCACATGACTGCATCATAGATAATTCATATAAATCATGTAGGTCGTATGAACGCATATAAGTATTAGTAATTTCAGTATTTGAAAAAGAATTTTATCTTTGAGGAATTTATTCTTTCAGTTCTAGGTGGCCTGGTTTAAAGAGTGTATTTTTTTGCGCTCTCTTAATTAAACGCTCCAGTGAATTCGACCTCTTAAAGCATTACCAGTAGAGCCCTGCAAAGCGCGTAAATAGCAGAGAATTAAAAGACAAACATACCATTTGTCGACGTCGTAAAAAATGAGACGTTTATCACTTCAATTTTGTAATTTTAAATTCTTGTTTATGTTATCTAGAGTGGTGTATAGAGTGTTGAACTTTTACTCTTCAATTATGCTAATATTGTGAAATGAAGTTCATGATTATACATCAAACTCCTACTTCCGAAGTAACTAGTGAGTTCGTGATCAGGCAGATTTTATTAATCGTCTTCCTCCGTGCATTGTGCACTTGTTTCTAGTGAACCATCATCAAGTGGTTATGACATAAGAAGTCTCTGGTTTTCACTATTATGTAACATCAAAAACGGCATTACCATCCTCATGTGAATTTACACACCAAAGTGCCTCATCTCTCCATTCTGGACAATGTAACAAGTATTATAATTTCGCTTCAGGGCCCACTGCAAATGTCGTGTGAAACCAGAAAGCATCTTCCTTACGTCACAAGACCGATTTAGCACAAGTCAAAAAATAACGAAATAATAGAACTGAAAAATAGTAAACAATAAGTTAACAATATTTATAGACTTCGAAATAACAGGATATAAAACGTTGCTGTTGGGTCGAGAGAGTCATAGTCTTAATAGAGGCAGGTTAATTTCTTTCAAGACGTACGAGCAATCTCCACGTCGAACGTTATTATCAATAAATTATTTTTCGATTCGCCGGCAGTAAATAAGTTTTCTTGTCAGCATGAAATATCGTTCTTAGAGAATATCGTCGATTCTTAAAGCATTTCAGTCGAGAAAGCTATTTGATTAAATCGTTCATTGCGGCGATGCCAACCGCTTGATTTAATTCAACGTTCTCTTCTCGGAAAGGACTCGCGCGTTACGCGTGAATCGCAAAAGGAGGGAGACAGGAGAAAGGTGAAGATGAAGAAAAAAAATCTCGTGGCGCGGAGGAAGGCGTGACAACGATTGCACTTAGCATAACAATATTTACTACTAGAAGAACCTTAAGAAACTTGAATGAATATTCTATTGCAATGCCTCGCCCAGTCTTGCATGGCACGTATAATTATTATACGAACGGGACATGTCCTGCAAAAACGATGAGTGTTATCGCTGAATTATCTTCCCTGTTTTGTAATTCACAGTTATGATTAGTATGACTAAATGTCAAGGAAAACTTCTTTTATTCTGGAAATTCGGTTTTATAATTATATCTATATATCTATATCCGCATTTGGACCCTTGATCAGGATTAGGTTCTCTCGTCCTATTTCATGGATATGGAAGAGTTTAGAAGATTTGATTATAAAAAATTTTGGAAGACATTGAAAGATGGAAGTCCGGAAGATTTAGAGTCAGTTTAGAATATTTTAGAAAATTAAAAAAAGGGAAAAGTTTCGAAGTTTCTAGAAGACTTTGATCTCTGAATCTCTAAGGTTTTAATATTATGGCACGCGTTTTTGAATGTCATAAGTTTCTATTTATTATAATTCATGGAAAATTAATCGGAACTTGGAATAAAAGAGGAAAAATCCTTAAAAATATGGATTTTAGGGGATATTGGGAAAAATAGGAAAAAAGGGGAATAGGGGACTGACTATGATCCCTGGAAGATGTTTCTGTTATGAATCGAGCTGAAAAACAATGTTCCGCGGTAGCCAAGAAATCGAAGGGGATCTTGCTCTTGACTCATCATACATCGATAAAAAGAATGGAAGTTGTAGTGAGTTAGGTATCCTACAAAATTGCTTCCATCGTCAGGCACTCTCGGGGCAATAATCATTCCACCTTCCACCCTTTACTTCCACTCTTTCTCCCTCGTTCTCGTTCCCCTTGCCATGTTCTAACTCACCGCGTTCGTTTCTCCACGCTCTTGTGGTGACTTCTCGCTGCTACGAAATAAAACGGAGAATCCCGTCCAGTCTTTGGAGCCCAGGGCTCAAGAACTATTTCTACCTTCCACAGGAGGTTTCCTATGTTGCCATCACCGACAAGATAAGTAAGGGTAACTACGTCTCAATAGCCTCCACCTCCTCCGTGGTAGACCCGAGAAGTCGAGGCCTAATATGGAATTGCAGCGATCTGCGTGGAAAGAGGAAGTTGAGGAGGAAGACGAGCAAGAAGACTCACAAGAAACGCTCGAGATTCAACCTCGCGAGGAGATACGAAGGAAGAAGACTAGGTAGAGTCAAGGAAAATGGAACAGAGTATTGTAAATTATTATTGCCACTAGTTTCTTGCTCCGCGTGTCAGTGGTAGCCACGCCATTTGCACTACTTATCCTAGCAATTCTTCCCAACCCAACTTCGACCTACAAGTTCCCAACAACCAACTACCACCGTAATAACATGCTCCATATTAATAAAATAATTCTTCATCCTTATCTTTTTACCTCTTATCACAAGTCAACTGAATTAGACTTCTTTTCTAATACTGATAAGTAGCAGAGTGAAGCAGACTGAAAGGACTGATGGATGATTGGAGCATGTCACTTGTCCTTTGTTTAGTTATGGAACGCAGCATCCAACTTTACTGGTTCGTATTCCACGGTATTAGAGACACGCCTCTGATTCTGGTTGCGTTGATGACTGATACAGAGGGCTCATAATTACAGGGCCTGTCGTATCAAGTGACGAGTCAGCATCGACTAGCCCTTTCGGTCATCCATCTGTAGAGCCGACACCAGCTGCAATTACGATCCGATCCCAATATCAATTAACACAGATGCCCCCTACGATTTGCTCTTGCATCAGCTTTTTCAGAGGCTACAATTAGCGATACATTAGCTCTGTTGCATGCTGCAAGGTTTGTTGATTGCGATGATGATGAAGTCGTGACAGCTTCCGGCCGACCATCATTATGTGTCACTCTTCTTTTTCTATGCTCAGGGAATAAAACAAAAAACTTTTTTTCTGACAATTAAGGAGCAAGCAATAGATGAACAGTCGTTTTCTTTAAGCTAGCCCATTCGTCCATGGTTCAATCGTCGTCGAATCATTGGAAGATCAGAGGTTGGATGATCGAAAATGAGAAATCATCAGCAGCAGGGAGTGATCGCACCTCGTGTGGCGCGACAGAGGCGTAGTTACGACACTTTCTTAACGACGATCTTTATCTTTACGAGCAGCGTGCGTTACACGATCGGGAACTTGGGTCCTGAGGATCCGTTCCTGCAGGTGTTGCACAGAACACCAGCAGGAATCTCAACAAACAACGGCCCTGACCTGTTGCCTCTGGCTATCCAAGTGCCATTACTCCGAGCTCTGCACGAATGCCAGAGACAATAATTAATCAGCCAAGAGTCTTCGATGTAACGATGATTTTTGAAAGGAAAGTGAGATGCAGTCGAGAAAAGATTGAATCTTGGATGTACAATGAATATGCCACTTCTTTCATTTATACTCCGAAGTCTCACACTGCGTCAAGTCTCAAATTAATCTTTATTAATCTGCAGTTTGAATTATTCGTTTGCATCTGAAGTGAGTGGATTGTGATGGGAATTGAAGAAGTTTCAGATTGGATAATAAGTTGTAACTTTGCGAAAAGTTCATGCCCTAGATGACCGATATCTCGGTGGGAGGGCTAGAAAGTACGCCTGGATCAGGTTTTCTTGAATGGTGGGCAAACGAGATATTAAGTGGCGGACAGTAAAATATCCGCGAGGCCAATTAGAGATCATTGCAAGGGCTTGAAAACATTTTGCATGTCTCAGACTATTTCGCTAGTACGAGACTATTCTTTGTTAACTGAGCGTTAAAGTATCGTTAAGATGTCGTTAAAGTATCGCTGCGATTAACATCCTCACGCGAATCGACAACTTAACTCGTCCGGTGAGATCATCCGAGTTGGCTTAGGTTTAACTCTTCGGGTAATAACATTGCGATTTAAAGTACCATCAGCCGCTTCGCATAAAGTTTATGGCAAGTATGTTCTCGTTAAACTAAAAATAGGTTACAAAAATGGGAAACAATGTCCCGTTTTGTTTTTAAGTACTGCCTTACATTCTTTTAAAGCCTCGTAAACTTTGCATCCTACTCTATTCGTCAACGCAAGTTTCTCGACTAAATTGCATGAGAAAAAGAGGAAGAATATTCAATATTCAATATTCAATTGTAAAATTGTTTGGTTTATAAATTATTGTGCAAAAAATGTACAAACTTTTGAATGGCAAAATGAAGAAACAGTGTACAATTCACTGAAGTCGTATAATGTCAATGAGGAAACCTTAAGAGCAACGTTGGCTGACCAAAACAGACTCTATCTACTGAAGAACTGCGCTCGATATCTTGATACAATTGTATAGAGATGTTAGTGTGAAAATTTTCAATTGAAATTTTCATTTTCATTTTAAAAATTATGAAATTTTCAATCAGCTATTTGTGAAAATTTTCATCATGCAAAATTCCATTCAAATTTTTATTTTATTTATGAAAGAATTTTAAATTTTAATATGGATGTTGGGAGAAATTTCTTAAATTGCAAATTTTCTGTTAAATTGAATTACTTCAAATACCATTACTTTTTTATACTAAAAAGGAGAAAGTAATCTGGAATGCAAAATTTCTCATTTTGAAAATTTACATGAAAATTTACATCACTAAAATTACAAAGTTTCATTGAATGTCAAGTATGACTTATTGATTTGTAAACTCTGAGTTAGCTTAGCGCTAATACTAATTAAATAGTCATTTGGAGTACTTAAAATTGTTAAAAACTTTACAACATCATGACTGATTTAAAAATAAATTACTTTCAACAAATTATTTCAGATGAATTCCGAAACAATTTTCATTGAAATAATTTTTTAAAAATGCATTTAACCTTTTTGACTTTAGCGTGATGTTTTATTTAATGAAATTTTGCGTTAAAGTTTCAGGTTAAGTGCATCTTTTTTTTAATGTTTTCGAGACATTTCTTCGAAATATAATTGAAATAATTAGATGAAAATCATTTATTTTTAAAGGAATCTTGTAAAGTATCTAAGTATCTTGTAAAGAATCTAAAGGAATCTTGTACAGTTTTTACAATTTTAAGTATTCCAAATAACTATTTAGTTAGTATTAGCGCTAAGCTAACTCGGAATCGCTCCCCAGGAATAAGTATTTTATTAATTCATTATTTATTTGCTGAAGAAAGGCTTGTTTGAATCAAGACTTATCATAGATAAAGACTGAGTTTTTTCATAAACAGTTTTGTGACTGATGAAGAAATTACCTTAAGTAAATCAAAGATTTATAAGAGATCGTGAAAGCTCGTTACTCGCTTATCCGATCACGACTAAGAAATGATCATTATTCAATTGTTTATTCGTTTAGTCGAACGAATCATGCAGCCCTGTGCCCTGAAGCGTTTTCCAACGATATGCGTCCGATTACCAGGAACAAGCCCGGCATTTCTTGTTTCCACCGCAAGCGGGTGCGCAACCACCGAAGGATCAGCATCTTCTTCGCCTCAAATAGAGAGAATACGAGTGGAGTCAGTGAGAAAGGAGAAAGGCAGATCGGAGAACAGGGAAAGAAGAGGAAGAGTTACCAGAAGAAGTGGCTTGATCGAGGACAGAAGTACTGACGATGGGCGTTTTTGTGACGGTCTCGAGGAACGGTAGTACCAACTGAGTATCGATCAAATTGCAAAAATAGAGTAAGAAGAACAGTTGTGCCTTCGATCTTCCGTCTGATTCGTACCACGCACGCTTTATAGCGACCACAGGAAAACGTGACACGATACAAAGTACCATCTGAGTACTTTCCTGACTCTGCACCACGTTCATGAGGAAACAATACTTTTTTATCTGAACTTTCATTCATGCATTCATCATAAGATTATTTGGACTTTAAATCCTACTTCCTTTGGATCAATGCTTAAGGATATTGTAACCTGAAACTTCAAAGGACTCTTCTGTGTAAAAGAACCTTTTTTAAAAACAGTAATTCTCATTTTCCGAAATACAAGACGAAAATCTTGGACCCTCAGACTCCCTAGAAAATTTAGAAACACCCATAAAAACGGCAAATTTAATGCAGAAAAAGTATTGTATTTTCTTCATCAAAGTATACAATCCTTTTTAGACACTCTATTAGATTAAAATCATTTCGTAGTGTGCTAATGTAATCTTTTACTGAGATTTTGGAGTTGAGTGATTAGGCATGGAAAAAAGTGGTTCAGGATCATGTAATCTCGATGCGTTTAGCGCCGATCTAATGTGTCCGCAATCATAAAACAGTAGACGGAAAGTAACGCCGCGCAGCGAAGCATGTAAAAGGTTGGCACCGGCGGCTGCCAACGTAACGCTCAGGTGAGAGAAGCACACTGGTGAAATTTACGACGGCAATATTTGTCGTGTCAACCCTCATCGAGGCACTTCCGCGAATGCTCTCGACCTCGTGCTTTCCTGCCATTGCGAGACCCAACGTGGAGAAAAGGCGCGACACGTAAGAGATGCGTTTACACCGATACACGCGTCCATTTAATGGATGTGCTAGCGCTCATTACGCGATAATATATCTCATTTTACAAAGGCCACGCTGGCGTGCGCGAGCAGCTGGAAGAGCTGATGTACCGAGTCGTTCTTACCTTTACTGTTATTTTGCTTTTTTTTAGAAATAAAAGTTGACGTCTATACTTTTAAATCTTGTTTTTTAACAAATAGTCTGTAATGAAATAGTTTGTAATATAATTCAAAAAAACTACTCCAAAGATTCAAAAGCTCTTCGGAGAAAAAATAATCTGTAAAAATAACAGAATCATCTGTTGAAATAAATTGTTAGAAATGTTCGTAAATTTTCGGAAGTTTTAGGTTGTGTAGGCTACAGAAATTTTTAGGAAATATAAGGTTACATTCTACTTTCTCGACTTCAAAAAATCGAATTTTTTCTTACTTAATTCGAAAATATACACTATCGAGAATATGGTGTCAAAATTTGTGAACAAAATTCAATATATTTTAGTGACTTTAAACGAGTTTTTCTCGAAACGCCATTTTTTTGTACTGCGGGCATGATAAAAAAAATATTTGACCAATCAGTACAAAATTTAAATGTTATTGTATACATTAGAGGCTATAACATTACCATTTTTTCCATGAATTACAGGGGAAAAAAGTGCTTTTTTTAATTTTCAAAATCCGCCATTTCGAAAATATTTGCTCAAATTTTTTCGTGATAATTCGTGTTGTAGCTATACTCAGAAATTCAAAATCTAATTTATTTTTTTTTCTGACATTTCAGTGAACTTCAATTATGCCCTCAAGCGACCTATGTATTTTTCAAGCCGTCATAAGGAGCTGCGAATAATCCCACCAAAATGTATTTAAAAAATTAATAATACATATTTTTGTAGTTTAATAGTTAAATAACATGTGCAAAAAACTTTTAAAATAATAATGTATTTACTTTATTGTAAAAAAATAACTGAAAATCGGCAAAATTTTCGGCCGAGAAAGTAGAACGTAACCTGAAGAAACTTTTCAGAAACCTTATCTGAAAATCATCTAACTGAATTTTCATGAATTTTTTCTTGAATTTCAGTTAAGGTAACCGCATTTTCCTAAATTATATTAAATTTACTAAATTCTAATTGCACTGTTAGAAATTTCCATGGTAATTTTCAGAAACATGTGACTGAAGTTTAATGCTTTTACCCTTAACTGTTAGTAACAATTTCGTAAATTTTAGTTACATTTTCGTAAATTTAGAAAAATTCAGTTACAAGTAACGGAATATTACGTTAAAATAACTTAATTTTACGAAACTTGTAACTGAAAATTCTGAAACTTGTACCTTAAAATTTCGAAACTGTAACAGAGAAAATTTTATGTACAGGTAACTGAAGTTTTATGCAGTTACATGTAACTGAAAATTTAGTTACTGTTTCATAAATTTAAGATATATTTTCATAAATTTCAATTACAATTTAGTAAATTTAATATAAATTTATAAAACTTCAGTTACCGTAAGTGAAATTTAAGAAAAAATTCATGAAAATTCAGTTACAGTTTGGTAATTTTCAGATACGGTTACTGAAAAGTCTTAAATTTCATTAAAAATTCTGTAGCCTACATAACCCGAAACTTCACGTGTCTCTGAAAATTACCATGGTTTCTAACAATGTATAGGGGCAGCAAACTTTTCCTGTTACATTTACAGAAATTTCTGTTAAACTTACAGATGGTCAATAAATTTAACAGAAATATCTGTTAAGTTAAAGGAATTCTAACTTTTCATAAAAAATGTTAACCTGACATTTCTGAATTTCTGCTAATTCTAAATTCTGTTAAATTTACTGACCATCTGTAAGTTTAACAGAAATTTCTGTAAATATATAATAATAATAATAATAATAATAATAATAAAAGAATATAAAGGACGTTCTGCCTTTAATTTATTATAAGATTATTATAAAAAAAGTCAAAATATCTTATTGGTTATACTTATTATTAAAAGGGCGAAACTCTTACGTTTTATTATTATTATTATTAATTTGTAACAAACAGTTTGCAACCAGTATAGTAAGATTCTAAGAGCGAGAGCCTGGAATTAACGAAACTTGAATAGAATCTTGTTATCGTTTGAAGAAACTATTCAATGATAAAGTGTTGCTTATCCGGACCAGAGTTGTTGGTGCGGGTTTAACAACGCAGACATGGCTTGTCGCTCGATAAAATCTATAAAGGCATTAAGGCGTATCAATATGTTCTGCCGCCATAGAGTGTCCTTAGCTTGTGGGTTCGCTAGACACTTAATAAAAACCTGGTTTAATTTAGCAGAAAAAAATCTACACTTTGTTCTTCCTTTATTATAGAAGTTTACGATATATTAATGAGATAATTTTTTATTATAACCTATTTTTAAACTCATGGTTTCTAAAAACTGATCCACATTAGCTTCTCTACTTACCTTAATCCTATACACGGAGAAAAATAATCACTGAAAAAAAATGGTTAATTGGGCCAACTACTTAGTTTGTAAGATATGGTACTGCTATTTTATTAATTGGGACAATCATTTTATTAGTTGTTGGTACTAATTAAATTGTCACTACAACTAATGAAATGGTTGTCCCAACTAATAAAATAGCAGTAACAACTAATAAAATAACAGTACCATATCTTACAAACTAAGTAGTTGACCCAACTAATAATTTTTTTTTTCTGCGTGAGATCCAAAAACTAGGAATGATTACTATTAGTCGCGGGTTTCATTTTCACGATAAGAATTTTGTAAAAGATTACTAGACTGCCTTTTTATTTAGTGGCACTATTCTTTAATGTAGAAACAATCTAGGATTCAACCGAAGACATTCATGGTGCGTGGTATGAATTCCAATAATGCTATCATACATTTCCAAATTACTGACAGTAAATCGTAGGACATTATTTTAATCTGCAGCGATATTATTTTCATCTGAAGTGATTTGAAGTGTCACAGTCTTTTGTTTTTCTATTTCAAATTTTGCTGCCGATTAAAATTATACCCTTAAATTTTCTGTGAGCTTGTATTCAACGATAATTTTCGAATCTGCACTTTTCTCCAAGTTCTTTCATCACTCGCAATCGAGAATTAAAAGGCTTGACTCACCACTTAGCTTGCTAATTATACAAAGCAATGAATGGAGTTGTGAATCCCAGTATGGTATTGGAGGAAGGTAACTTACCTAAAACAGAAGAAAGAGAAATTTCATTAGCGATGGGTCGAGCGCATCGATTGCCGATGCTCATTGTCAGAGATTGTAAACCCTAATTTAAAGTCCGTAGGGGCTTGATATACAACGACAATAATTCGAATGCCTTGCAATCGGCAAGTGGTTTGGCGAAGCTAGTCGATTGGTCGCGAGGGACCCAATAATAAATAGCTCTACACTCCATTAAGCGACTCGTATATTTGCAGGCGATTGGGGTTGAAGGTAGTCGAGGTGAGGTGGAACTTATACGGGCAGTGTTGGCAATGTCGCCTCGCGGATCTATGAGAGCAAGAGAACGTCGGCAACTTGCACTGTGTACGCGCCTTAACTGCGATTATGGTCGCTGTAAATTTTGCCGACTTGCTTGCTCCCTTTGCCTCTATTGCTTTGCGCTCTCTTTCTTTGTCATTCTGTTTTTTTTTCACTCTTGCTTTCCTCCTCTTGAAGAGGATTGCGCTGTATTACTTTCAGGATATTAAAGCCCGCCAATGACAGCGGAAGCAAGAGACAATACGACAATGAAAATAGATGAGTGTTCGATTCCCCTCCTACTTTGAAATCGCAGTCTGTGAAGCTGTGACGAACTTAGCATCGGCTAGACAGAATTATGAAGAGAGAAGTTGCTTCAGAAACTATAAAACACTAAATACGTCGCGATAAATTATGCTCGAGTGACGTTTATTAGTCATTAGAAAGGATTTAATGCAGGGAGTATACTTCCTTTCTAAAAATGGAGGATGAAAATGTACGGTACCTTTGCTTGCGCGATTAAAAGGGTTGTAAACCTAAATATTTAGAAATTATTTTCCAAGTGCAAAATATCATGATGAACACGCTATTAACTTATCTGCAAGTGAAAATAATAAAAGAAGAGCTAAAAAGAAGTAGAGAATAAATAAATAAAAGCGTGTAAGAAGGTACACGGAGAAAAATGGATGTCAAAAATTGAGTCTACAGTGCTGATAGTCCAGTAACTGATTACTGAACTCGAGTTACAGAAAAAATTCGAGTCAA
>JBAGKK010496657.1:0-15211 GCA_037177015.1 Euceroptres primus
AAACGCGTGGCGGTCTCGGGTAGATGAGGCAATGAACTTTCGAGTTCCAAATGCCGATAAATAATAATAATAATAGGGAAACTTCAAAAGTTTCATTGAAGATTATTTAAATAAATTTTCGGAATTCACACTGCTTTTTCATAATTTGTTGTAAATTCTCCAAACTCATTTTTTACATTCGCTTTAAGACCTTTTTGAATATTTTTTTCCTCGTTTCACTCATTTTAATACGAGATAATAAAATGTAAAATGTAATGAAAAACTCCGTCTCAGCTTCAAAAGAGTTGCCTCTTTCAAAGAATTTCAACGATTAAATGGCAAGAGGAAGTACATTTTTTCAGCCAAAGAAGAAAACCGGACGTGTAAAAAGTTTCAAAAATGCTGTATGTAAATAATAATGATGAATGCTGTACTTTTAAACAGGAAAAAAACAGCTCTCTGAGAATTTGGAACTTCAAATTGTATAATTATATTTAATTGTTAAAAATTGCATCTTCTTTTCCAAAATCATATATTTTTTTATATGGTTCAAATCACTTCACTTCGTCCAAGAAATATTTCTTAACTAGTTATAAACTTCTTCATTGATGCTTTCTTCTTATTATACTATTTAAAACCTCGCAATGAATAATTAGTCAATTCCACATTCATGTTTCATAATTAACGTAAGAAATTCATACAAACATTTTCATATATTTTCTTCCCCTAAAGAGTGCATACCTATAAGGGAAAAAATTCCAAAGAAGATTCCAAGATCCCTATTCCCCAATAGCATTTGATCCTGGCCTTGCTGATTATTTTTTCTTCTCAGCACAGCCTCCCATACTCCAGCCCCTAGGATTGCGGAATAGAATGTCGCGAATCCTGCCAACCCTGGTACGTAGAGCCCCATTCTCTATCCCTCAATGGATTCCTAAAAAACAAATTCATATTTCATATTACATTTGAAAATTCCTTTTTTTTGTAAGGCAATGTCGAAAATATTTTTTCTATGCGTGCTAGGGTGGTCCAAATAGTTTTTTTTTTAATTTTCATGCTCTCACCTCCCAGATTTGTTCGAGTCCAAAAAAGAGTAAACGCACGTATTTTTTATTTTAAAATCAATTGATATTATTATTATATAACATATTAATTTATTACTTTATTTATTATTATATTATAATTATTTATAATTAATAAAAGTAATTTTTTAAACAATTAATTATTGTTTATAATCATCTTCTCTCAGAATAAAGCTAGAGGATTGCGTTTTTTTCTGTATTGTTCAACTTTTCTTCGACCTTATAGTTAGAATGAGATAATAATTATGGTAAATAATAAAAGTAATTCTTTAAATAATTTATTATTGCTTATAAAAATGTTAGAAATATTCGTAAAATTCCGGAACTTTTATGTTACGAAAGTAACAGAAATTTTTATAAAATTTAGGATACCTTTCAGAAAGCGTATCTGAAAATTACCAAATTGTAACTGAAATTTACCAAACTGTAAATGAAGATAACATTTTTTTGTTACAGTTTCGAAATTTTATGTTACAAGTTACAGAATTTTCAGTAACAAGTTTCAGAATTTTCAGTTACAAGTGTCATAAAATTGCCAAAATGTAATTGAATTTTCTGTAACTAAATTTTTCTTAAATTTACCAAACTGCAACTGAAATTTACCAAATCCTAATTGAAATTTCAAAAACGGTAACTGCATAAAGCTTCAGTTTCATGTCTCTGGAAATTACCATGGAACAGTGTAGAAAATTGCTGCTTTTTCTACATTCTTCCATTTTTCTTCGACTCTCTAGTTAGAATGAGATAATAGTGATTGAAAATTAACAAAAATAATTATTTAAACAATTAATTACTGCTTATAGCGATCTTCTCTTGGAAGAATAATTGCGGTTTTTTCTACATTCTTCAACTTTTCTTTGCCTCTTTAGTTATCAACAAATAATAACCAATAAGCATTCATAAGAATCATTGCCTCAATAATAAAAATATTTAATTCAGAAAAAATAATGGAATACTTTTTAAATAATTATTTTTGTTGGAGTTTATTTATTACTCATAACTTAACGTTAACGTTAACGTTCATAACTTTATTCTCATAATCTATATTTTAAGAAAATATTGTTATAAACCATAATAAATTGTTTACACAATTGTTTTTGTTAATTTTCATTAATTATTATCTCATTGTAACTATAGAGGCGAAGAAATGTTGAAGAATGTAGAAAAAACCGCAATTCTCTGGCGTTATTCTAAGAGAGGATTGTTAGAAACAATAAGTAATTGTTTAAACAACAACAATTTTGTTACTTTTCAATAATTATTATCTCATTTTAAGTAGAGAGTCGAAGGAAAGTTGAAGAATGTAGAAAAAACCGCAATTTTATAGTTTTATTCTAAAAAAACATAGTTATAAGTAATAATAACTTGTTTCAACAATTTTTAAAACATCGAAATATGTTTAGAAAGGAATATCTTACGTATCAAAACCAATTTGTAAAAAAACTGCAAAAAAAATTTTAAATACTAAAAATAGGCGATATCCCATTTTTGCACTTATGGAGTTTTTTTGGGACCCTATAAAAGTAGCTTATAAGGGGTGAATTCAAAAAGTAATTATTGATTCGTATTTAGCGTTTAATTTCCAAGAAAGATGTGCCAGATGCAGTGAAATACATCTAATATTAACGATGCCATCATAAATTTAAAAAAACGTCTTTTTCCATAGGAAATACACGTAAAACTTTATGGGCTTTGGGCAACCCCTAAATATCAATTGATTTCGAAATAAAAAATGCATGTTTACTTTTATTTAGATTCGAACAAATCTAGGGGGTGAGAGCATGAAAATTCGAAAAAAAAAATTTGCAATGAATTTTTGGTTTTTGGACCACACTGAATTGTCATTCAATTACAATAATGGCATTCTGTTATAAATGGAATTCCGTTCTTACAAAATGGAAAGTGTCATTGAAACTTTTCTGCGACTGAGAGTTAATTTGCAATAATTTGTAATAAAGTAGAATAAAGCATGAATTAATTTCCATTTGTCAGAGTGCATTATTCGCAATGGAGCGAGGTCAGGTGTATCTTTAAGAATTTCTGCTGGCCAGGTGCAGTTAGCAACTGCTTGATGGATGTGAAAAAAGAGGGCAACTGAAAATCTACGAGAGATGGTGAAAAGCTTCTCAGCTCAGAGACTCGGAAAATACGAGAGAGCAGGCCTACGAGTGTTTAAGTTGAACTTGGAGTGGGTAAAGTCTGGACCAGGTGCGGTCTTACTGATAATTAGTAGCCAGACGGCTAAAAAGTACTTTAAAAATAAGGGCTTCAAAAATCAACTTTTAATTTCGGCACCCGAAATTAGAGGTTAATTTGCAAAGAGATTTTTAATTTTTCTCAAATTTCTCTTTTCTCATTTTCACTTAATTTATTGTTTCCCAAGAAATATTTTTCATAAAAGCAAGTTCAAAAGCTACCCTCTACGTTTTGGAATGAGATACAAAAGTATTTTTTTATTATAAAGTAATATTCAATTATTGCGTATGTACAATTGCAGAAAAAATATGTTTAGAATATTTATTTTTAATTGGAATTAATTTTTCTATATTTCTTAAATGTCAGATTTCTGGAATAAGTTTCCCGAAATAGCAGATGTCAGGTTTCAAATTTGTGACATTCCCAAATCAGAAATTCCATTAGGCATATAACTCTCTCTAGTTGCAATAAGCCTTGAAATCAATTTCCCTAGAGCTTTACTTGCTCGGAATAAAGATTTCAGTTTGGAATTTGGATTATTATCTGAAAAATTTTCAGAAATTGTTTATTATTAAAATTTAATATTACTTAGTAATTGTAATAATTAAGCGAATATCGAAAATTGACAGTGAAATTGTAGGACATTAATTGGAAGCAGACTTACATTTTAGATTATGTAGGTCAGTGATGTCAAAGAGTAATTTATTGAAAATGTCGAATTCAGGCCATCGATGAATTATTAAAATAAGGATGCTGCAAATAAATTGTTTTATTTTAAATGCTTCAACTCATCCATTCAGCAATTAAATAAATGATATAATCGAGATTTTTGATGACTTTAATTTCAATTTGATTTTGGAATTAATTTAAATTTTCGACTAGAAACATATTACATTCTCATCATATGAGAAGGTATTAGATTTGTGTAAAATTTGACCTCCCCCCCCCCGTTTTTGTCAAATGTCGACGTTTTGAGACCCCTTGAACCCAAAAAAATGGTTTTTGTGAATGTGACTGTCTGTAGATTTTTTGTCTTGTTAGCACGATAACTTTCGAAAGAATTGACAGATTGGATTGGCCTTTGGCATATGCTTTAAGTGTCCTAAAATGAAGGTCAAGTTCGTTAGCCAGCCATTTTGAATAAAAATTCAAAAAATCACAGCATTTTGAAAATTTTTCTCTAAATCTGAATTAGTGAAAAGTGAGCCGCTAATTTACTTTATTGAAAATTTCTACTACATTTTTGACTAAAACATTAATGAAAAGTTGAATACTACTAAAATAAATAGTGAAATATAAATAATAATTAGTAGAAATTTTCACTAAAGCAAATTATTAATGGCTCATTTTTCAGTAATTCAGATTTAGAGAGAGGAAATTAAGAAAGTACAAATATTAAAAGTAAGAAATATTTCAAAAACTAATTAACCGAAGCTTCTTGCTCAAAAGTAGTGAAAAAATCTTTGTATCAAAACACAAGCAAAAAATGCTTGCATCAATATTTAATTAATAAGCTCAGTGATCAATAAATAATCCAATTATACTTTCGTAATTTTGTGCACCTTGATGTGGATTATGATTCAAACTCAAAGCAGAATACTGTTTCCTTTCCTGTTAAACATTCATCGTCAATATTGATTTGGTATCAACATTCAATATCTGAATTTTGCAGATATTGAAGTAAATATAGGTATATAGTTCCATCTTTCATGTGTGCAGACCTTACCCACTCTTTCTACACATAAATCGGGGTAAAGTATCCCGGGAGAATATGAAAAAAATGTAATTAATGATTTATCTAATTATCATCCTTATCACAAAAATTATATCAAACTTTGTTAAGGAGGAATTGGATATTGGACAATAAACATTCGGAGAAAAAGTTAGTCAAAGCCCCTATTTCTTCAGGTTTATAAATTTAAACAATTTTTTCATCAATTTTTTTTGTCGAAATGTGAAAAATTTTATTTCCCTTCAAATAAGCCAACAAAAGTTTCAATCGGATAAAAATTACATAATTTTTTAAATCAGAATCTTTAGACAAATTCTAGCTGTTTTTTCATCCAAATCTATATGCAGATTCCGAATGAAAAAAAATGTGTAATTTTAGTCAGATTAAAACTTTTGATGGTTTATTTAATCGAAAATAAAACATTTCGTATTTCGACTAAAAAAAATTGATAAAAGAACTATTTAAAATGAAAAACCTCAGGAAAAAGGCGCTTCGACAAACTCTTTTTTCCGATTTCTCCTTTTTTATTATGTAACAGCAGTCGATAGTGTCGTTTTTAAAAATCGAATCTAAGAATTGATTCCAATTAATAGAAAATCAGAGGATATAACTTTCATCTGCAATAGAATAATTCAACAAAGTAATAGTTTTTTGTTTTTTTTGTATTTTAATCCTGTTTTTGGTATCAAAATGCTAAAACAAAAGATAGTGTCATTATTAGATCATTCTGCTGCAGATTAAAGTTATTACTTCGGATTTTATATGTTAGTAATGCATTAAAATTAAAAAGACGTATAAAAACCGCCCCTAAAATATAAATCATACGGCTAATTTGTTTTTAAAAATATACCCAATGGATCGTACCCTTTAAACTGAAAATCAGTGAAATTTCCCTGAAAATTCTGGTTATTTTCACTTAGTGAAAGATTTTAGGAGAATTTTTATAACGTAAAATAAAATAAGAACGTAAAAAAATGTCGTTTCAAAGTCAATAGAAGCTTTTCCGATTTTTCACTACAAAAGTTTAATATGATCCGACCAATTCGGTCACCCTATTTGTGTACAAAAAGCTATTTGATGGTCGATGATGGCAGAGGATAGAATAGGTTTCGGTATCCTCGTTACTTTAATGGTCGTTGATCCGTATTGACTTTGTTCAAGAGTTAACCGCCAATTTCATTACTTCAATATTGACGATGCAGGAGTACCGTATAAAAGTTTAGATTTTTAATTTCCACCCTGTTAAAAAATTCAAAGCAAATTTCAATTCCCAAAGTTAATAAAAAACGTTTGAAGTATTCAAAGTGCATGCAGCAACTTCAAAAGGAGAAATAAATAATTCTGTAGTGCTAATAAAATCCATTCCTGGATAAATCAAAGAGAACTTTTTGACTACTTTGAGTACTTTAACCTAATTTCAGATTTAATTTATGTAATTTTGTGAATTTAGAGTTCAAGCCGTTTTAGACGTTTTCAATTTAATTCATGTATGCTCTCAATGAGTATAAAATTTCCGGAGAAAAAAATAATCAAAATGAAACGTTGGAGATGCTTTAAGTAGATCTACATGAGGTTCATCTTTTAAAAGTTGAATTGAATGCACGTTTTTGAATAGATTGAACAAATTTTTAAAGTTCTTCATCATTTCTTAAATAATTTATTACTATTTTTTATAATAAAATTTTTGTAAGAAAATCAGATTAGAAAATTAATATCTCTTTGATTTAGAAATATTTTCATTTTATGTTTGTACTAATAAACTAATTAATTACATTAAAATATATTATTAGAAGAGGGGTTAACTCAACATTTTTTTGTACAACCGCAATTCTAGTTACGGAATTAATTCCACTAATTCCCATGAATTCCACTGATTCCAATCAATTCCAAATTCCAAATAATTCCAAGTACTTCCACTAATTTTAATAATTCCAATGAATTCTAGAAGTACTTTTATGAATTCCATAGTAATTCCGTAGTAATTCCACAGTAATTCTGTAGTAATTCCACAGTAATTCCGTAGTAATTCCATAGTAATTCCATAGTAATTCCATAGTAATTCCAATACTTCCAGAAGCAATTCCATAAATCCCGAATTAATACCAAACCCCTTTTAGTCTTAATTCTAAAAAAACTAATACAATGCCAGATGCAATGCGGAAATTCCATAGTAACTCCTAATTAATTCCATATAATTCCACGAATTCCTTGATAATTTTAGAAGTTCCTTAATAATTCCAATATTTCCAATAATTCCATATTAGTTCCAGGAATTCTAAGAATTCCAATAATTCCATTTTGAATTTCCCACTTGTACAACTAATTCGACAGTTGTTAACCCCCCGTTATTAGATTATATTATGCAACTAAAAAAAGAGTAAAACATAATTAAGTAAGTTTGTTTTAAGTCTATAATCATTTATTCTCGGAAAAAAATATGGTTAAGTTAACCAGAAAAAATAGTAAGGGCATATTTAATCAAAATTTTCCGAGTTTCCTTTTTAGTATTCAATTAATATGGAGTCGTTGGATGCAATTTACTCTAACAATATCAAATGCTATTAAAATGTAACGGTTATTGTTTCCCTTATGAGAATTTATACGATCAGCACCTTCAGGCATCCAATTTGCCATAAAATTGAGTAACTTGACAGTAAATTCGAACCATAAAACAATGTTACTCACAACTTTGTTTTTATTTCTCACGAAAAGAATACGATTGTTTAACCCTGAACCTTAAAAAAATTTTCTTATGTAAATTTTAAAACTTATTTTTTGACACAGTGATGTATGTAAAATCGCATTTTACGCACATGTTGCATAATATATTATTACGACTCATAATTGAAATGGACTTCCTTCTGAAAATTTTGAAAAGGTCATATTATAAGAAATTAATCGGTTTTCGATGAGTAAATGTTCCATAATGAAAAGCACTTTTAATAAATCAGTTCAAGGGAAAAATCGAGGAGAGGAATTGGAAATTGAATTGTGATCCAGATGTTTTTTGGGTCAGGTCATGACCCAAGGTGAAATTTGGTAAGGTTAACCGCAAAGTGCTCGTTATTAATTCATACTAATCGAGATTCACTTTTTTTCACCTGGCCTCTACTTCTCATTCTGAGTGACAAAAGCGGGATGAGGGATGAATGAGAAGAATGGAGAAACGATAATTTATTTAGGCTGCAGAAATTAAAATCATCTCATCTTATTGAAATTCTTTAAATGAATTTCTGTAAGGGGATCTAAGTGTCAATGTTCTATTCATTCACTTTATTCAAGATATAATTGAGAAATTAGTGCATGCCCTGTTTAATTACTTTTCAAACTAAAGTATTTCGTTCCATTTTTTCGAAATTTATTAATGAATAAAGCTATAGTTTTATTTTTAATTCAAATATACTTATATTTAAAAGAATACCAATTTAGACAAGTGTAAGATTATGAACTATGAAGCCAATTTAACAAATTTGTAAGATTTCGAAAAAGCAGAAAACTTTTTTCAAAATGTTTAGTAACTTTGAAAATAATTCGAATTTTTTATATTTTCATTGTCAAGATAAACCTGACAATTCTGATGAATGACAACAAAATTATGTAGCTTTTTTCTAGATTTTGTAACAATCTGAACTTGTAAGAAAAGTTGTGGAAAATAAAAAATTGTTGTATTTAGAAAACAATAGGTTTACAAAAATTATATAATTAGTAATCGCGGAATTTCAGTCAAATTTATCTTAAAATATACTAGATAATAAAATACTAAATAAAAAGACTAATAAATACTGGAATACTAAATAAACATACTAAACCTGCGATTGATTAAGATGAAACCCTTATTGATTATGAGGAGCTAAAAACGTCGGCAATTTATCTAATATCGAATAAAATTGATTTGGACCGAATACGATTACACAACTTATTGAATTGAACAAATTTCAACGATCGGAAGAACGCCGATTTTTTCTAAAGGAGCTAATAATATCATTAGGTGTATCATACAAGGGTATATTTCTTATGAAGAATTTATAATTGATGTTTTCTGCCTACCCTTAATCAACCTTGAGGCGAATTTTTCTACTTTTCAGGGAAGGACAAGTCAATAATAAATAACCTTCTGACATTCCTGAGTTCAATGTCGACGGTAATTCATGAGTTAATGCGATTACCAATATGCTACTCGATATGCCACTAAGATTAATCATACTTGGGTGAACCGGATGACATGCAGGAGCATTCTCATTAGGGCTACGTTCAGAGTCTATTGAGCCATGTGATAGACAGTTCACATAATCTAATTTGCAAATTAATTAATTTATTATTATTATTATCCAAGTTAATAATAATAGGATAGTCCAAAAGAGCCTTATTTCGTAAATTAGCATCCCTACAAATTGTTTCCTTTATAGTGAAGAAATTAATCTTGATTTTTTCAGAACTTAAAAAAATATTTAGATTTCTAAAATATTTTTATAACTATAAATGTTGTAATTATGTAATATAATTAATAATTATGTACCTGTAATATATGTGAAACATTTATTAAAGGGGACAGTAAACTTAACAAAATTATATTGACTAAATATAAATAGTGCAAATAATTAAATAAGAAAGTTAATTTGCCAGGAATATTGTAGTTTAAAAACTTTATGACTTAAAAGTATTGCAGTTTAATAATTTTATGGAATTTTTTAAGTGGGTGTTTATATTTCAAATTTGCAAAATTCTATAAACTAGAAACCAACTTGATAATATAAATTGACTTTATAGTGGAAAGCAAAAATTATTTAATTTTTCAAATGTTTTTTTACAATTTAAAAAATTTACAATGTGAAATGGAAACAATATTAGATGTGGGTTAGAAAAAAGCGAACAAAATATATCTCCACATATTTAATATTTAAATAAGCTCCCTATTATGGATCAATTCCTTCGTCTGACTACAAACTGACCTACTACTACTTCATGCTTTTATACGAGATTGTTTGCCAACCGCTTTTAGACCATCAATTTTTAATCAACAGGTTTTCTTTATTAGGAATTAGAAAACAAGAAAATGAACAATTTTTAATAACTTTTTTATATAAACATTTCAATACTATTATTATTATATTATTATATTATTATAATACCATTCATTATTACTAAATAATTAATTTCTTTGCTATTAAAAATCAAAAATTGTATTGCAATTAAATATAAAATAAATTATTATATAATAATTATATAATAATTTATTTTTAAAATTTATTAATTTATCAGAATTTTATTTGAAGTAGCCAGAGTAGAGTTTGAAAAATCTATCTAGTCAAACACATTAATTAATTTTACATGAATTGAAAGTTTGTTTCTCGTACTTCGAGGCGGCAGAAACTTTTCTAAACTGGTACATTGAAAAATCGACAAACGAGAAACTTTCAAGTGAAAAGTGGAACATAAGCCGGAAGTTGTATAACACTAGAAACAAATGTAATTGTTTGGAAAAAATTTTATATCATATGCATTTCATTCAGTGTTAGCGTGGAAAAATGACTAATCGAGAAACTATTTTTTTAGAGCAAAATTTTTTAACATTTATATAAAGTTCACATTTTTTATACAAAAATGGTTCATTAGGTGCGTCATGCAAGGGTAATAATATTTTTTATAAAGAATTTATAATTAAATTTCGAGGTGAGCTGTTTTTGCCCACCCTTTTTGCATTTAAACTGAATGGAAATTTCATTTTAAATTCTAATTCAAGGAAAGTGTGTCAACTAGATTTAAATATTTTCAATGAAACTTCACTATTTTTATGTTTTTAGAACAAAAAAGGCAGGTAATTTCCAGTATTTCGTAAAGTGAGAAATTAATTTTTTCAAACTATGAAGTATGTGGAAATAAACATGCAATTAAACAATTTAAAAACGAAGAAAAGTAGACATGAGTTTTCGAGAAAAAAAAAACTATTTCCAAACTGACTGATTTTTGTGTAAAAGATCTTTTTGTATAAATTTCGAATTTTATAAATTTAAAATTCAATAAAAGGTACAGAAATGTGCAATTATGAAATCAAGGAACATTTCTGGAATAGTTGTTTATTTTAATAGTGTCGCATTATTGACCTAAATTTCTTCGCAATATTGATTTTATGATAAAAATCGTTTTTCTTAATCAATTAAAAAATAATTCAAATCATGCCACAATATTAAAGCATTCGAAATTTCAGGAAACAGAAACAATTAACGCAAATATCTACAATATTGAACTCTCTTCTTGATTATTATATTTTTCAATTTAGCATAAGTGATTACTATAAAAAGCCTGAATTGTTTAAAAATATTTTTCAAAACATTTAGAAACTTTTCTTCTAAAATTTAGAAACCTCACAAAAATGTGCTTTAATATAACCACTTTACTCAGAAATGTTACAAAAAATGTTTCAAAGGAAAAGTGAATACGACTGGGAATTAAAATTCTCAACTTTTTGCAAAGAATCCTTAAATAATTTTATATTATATTTCATATGACATTATAAATTCTAAGTGTGATTTAATATAGCAGATTCTTTCCCCATCTAAATTACCTTGCAAAAACCAATAAAAATTCCTTACTTCAATAAAAAAATATCAGCTTACTCTCACTCTGTTGCAGTTTCAGCACATCTTTTCCAAGTTCCTTCGCTTCAGTCCAGCATCTCAGCTTCTATTTTGAATCGAGGTCCACGAACCCTTATTTCGACATTTCAACTCTCCTCGCTCAATATTCTCCAATTTCAATATCTAAGATGAAAATTTCGTTTTTTCGAAATCAATGAATTATTATTTTATGAGAGCAGTTATGGAAAATTTGAATAAGAGAAATGAGAAAAGGGGGTGGAAGAAAATCGTGATTCGCGTGGTCGTGGCCGCAAGCTCGAGAGTTACTCGGATGCTGAAGAGTCAGGCCGTCAGGCATACGACTGAATTCCAGATTCAGCATCCAGTTCGGCTCTGGACCACCTCTAGGGGCGGATAGAATGGGCACGAGAGAGATAAAGCCAGGAGGGAAAATAAGGTTGTGAGAGGGAGTGAGTAAGAGATCCACGTGTAGGGGGTCGACGTATTGATCTGTTCGCGCAAACTCTCGCCTCTTAAGGTTCCTCCACAACTTTTCTTTTTGATCTGGAGCCACCCCTCACGATACGTGCAGAAGAGATGACTCTCATTCCATTTCTGTTGAGAAAAACACAGGGAACAAGTGTTGACAACCGAATCTCCCTCTGGGGTGGAAAAACAATTCTTCAAGTGCCTCATACCTTTTTTCTAGAGGCGAAAGTGTGAAAATTAGCATTCATAATAATTTCACCTTTAATTGAGGATATTTCACCATTTTTGGAAATGGGGAAAATAATTAAAGATCGGTTAAATTAAACAGAATCTTTCCTGGTGAAAGTTTGGGATAGAAATCCTTTCAGAATGAATCCAAGCCATTGCGAGATAATCCTAAATCTGTATCCGAACCATTCCGTGTTATTCCGAGACCAATTCATTCATTCGGATTGAAAGATCGAATTGATTCAGATTGAAAACTTGCTTAGGATTCATTCAGATTAAAAATTTGGATTGATTTTCAATGGGTTCGGATTGATTTGGATTGAAATCTTGCTTCGGAGGGGTCTCGGAATAGCTCGGATACAGATTTCAGATTGGTTTGGATTAATTCGGATAGGATTTTTAGTCGAAACTTTCGACAGGGTGCCATTACTATTTTTTTCTGGTTAAAGTAATCTGAGGGGTTGATTAATTGTGCAATCTGGTGTACAATATGCATGAAATCTTGTGCAATCTTTTGTAATTCTATGCAATTTTGTAATATCTGTACAATCTCGTTGAAATTACATGAAATTTTGCAATCTATATGCAATCTCATGTAATTTTGCAATCTGTATGTAATCTCATGCAACTTTGCAATCTGTATGCAATCTCATAAAATTTTGCAATCTGTATGCAATCTCATGCAATTTTGCAATCTGCATGCAATCTCATGAAATCCCGTGCAACCTCGTGCAATTCCATACAATTTATATGCAATCTCATGCAACTGGTTGGAATCCCGTGCAATTTTTATGGCATCTCATGCAATTTTTATGAAATCTCATTCCCTCATAGCAAGAGATACCCGCAGGATATCCTGAAAACGTTCAAAGATATCCTGGAGACATCCCCAGGTTATTGTCAGAATATCTTGGAGGGCGGGACATTCCACGTCCGTGGTAAATACAGAGAATATCCCAGGATATCCGTGGAAAGTCTCGTGGATATTATAAATTTATTATGTAGGATATCTCTCGGATATCTGTAGGATATCATAAGATTATCCCGGAATTTATGAAGTCGGATGTCCATGGGATGTCATACGGATATCCCAGAATTTTAAGGATATCTTTGGGACATCCAGAGGTTATCCCAATTTTTGCTACGCTTTACAAATATTAATTACTTCTAAAAATAATATTCATATGGTTGATTTTGCGCATTTTGTACGAAGTCTTACAAGTGTCAATTCTTGGTAAAAATAATGAACAAAATTAACCTCATATGGGCAATTCTTTTGTTGGTTATGTTTCAGTTTCACACACATTTTTCGAAATAACTTTTTTTGTTTATTTTTTGGATATTCCGGTTTTAGTTTATTCAGGGGCACTAAAAAACTCTTTAAAATGAGCATTCAACTGAAAACAATTTTCAATAGAAGCCGAGAAATTGCAATTTCAAAAAAAAATTGGAATATTACACGTTTTCGACAAAAACGTGTAACGTTCCAACGCTCTTGAAATTGTAATTTCTCGGCTTCTATTGAAAATTTTTTTTTCAGTTGAATGCTCATTTCGAAGCGTTTTTTAGTGCCTTCGAATAAACTAAAACTCGAACATCCAAAAAAATAAACAAAAAAGTTATTTCGAAAAATGTGCGAGAAACTGTAACGTAACCAACAAAAGAATTGCCCATATGTGACGTGGAACGAAAAAACCAGCCTTACGACCGTAAAATCGATTTTCAAGTTTTTATTGATTCTGAATAATGAAGATTCCCCCTATCGAATAAAAAAATCCCCATTGCTCCATTATCAAAATTGAATTTTCTGGAGCTCAAAGTTGTACGAGGGCCCCTTTGTCTTCCTTCATCTTCTTTTCACTTTAATCCGCTTTTTCTCGTAAACTCCTTTTCGGTCGTTAAGGCTGGTTTCTTCGTTCCAAGTTACATATATATGGCTTAAAAATGAGTGGAATTTAATATAACCTCAAAAAAGAATACATGCAAGTCAAGTACAGTCGATTTACGAGGAGAGTTGCAAAGTAGAGAACCAAGTGAGGTGATATTTTATTAGATAAACAGTGTTTTTGCGTGGTTATAGTTACTTTCAGAACAATTTAATTGCCGATTAATGTGGTAAAAGTGCAAAAGTTTAATTTTTTTCTCTTGGCATCGCCGATTGGAAGAAGCAATGTTAATTCTAAGAGCCAATTTAATTCCAGAAAAATACGAATATTTATATTTTTCTTACACGCATTGTTCAGCAATAATGAAATTTATTCTGCTTTTGAATAATAAAACGGAGGACATTATTAAAATATCCCCTCACAGCAAGGGATATCGACGGGATATAACGTTTAGGTCCCGTTTACATCCCAAAATATTTATGGGATATCTAAAGTGATATCTGGTGATATCTTACAGGGAAAAAATTCCAATATCCATAGGACATCTTGAAGATATTCCGTGATATCCTGGAAATATCTTATTTATGTCCCAATTTTATAAATGCAAGATGTAATATTATAATGCAAAGGGATATCTTATGGATAGCTCTGGGATATCCGAATTTTATGAAATAAGATTATAAGATGTCTAAGTAAAATATCCTAAGAATATCCCTAATAGGACTTTCCGTTTAAAAATAGTTAAAGAGAAGTAAATCACGCGACGATTCGTTGTTTATTAAAAAAGATTAATTGCTTTCATTTGCGTGATTATTCTTGTGGATTTAAAGTGGATTACATTTTTATAAACTTTCCTTTTATCTAAGCTCACAGGTATGCATGCTTTTTAATTGAGTAAAATAATTGTAGTTATACGTAGGCTATGTAGGATAAGTCTACTTGGTAGGTACCTATCACCACTACGTAACGCGTCCTCAGGTTGCGGATAGAGGAAAGGCCCCTGAGGTTAACTGCGAATACAAGAATAAGCAGTCGCGGACAGCC